>VZRH01000396.1:528130-560903 GCA_013397555.1 Urocynchramus pylzowi | reverse complement strand
GGGGTGTTGTCCAAATATATTGTGCTTCCTGGCAAAAATAACTTTGCAATGCAAGATCAGGTTCATTCAGCTTACTTCACAAGTGATTCCGTTCCATTTAAAACTGGGCAAAATGTAGCTTCTCACGCAGTGTATAAAACACTGATGATGTTTTTCAAGATATAAAAAGCAGAGATCTTTAAGCTCGCTCATATGATCATCTCCTCCCAGTCTTCTTCCCTCTATTCTGTTTCAGCTTAGACATTATTTTACAGCTGTGTTAGACATCCAGGATATGAATGAAAAAAATCCAGCTTTAAAGTAACTAAGTGTTTAGTGGAAGAAAGAGGCTTGTTAGTTGTCCTGTGAGCACTACTCCTCTGTGAAATTCTGAAATGTAGAGTCATGAAAGACCTGGATTCTCCTTGTCTTAATCTGTTTTATTAATAGTTCAATATCCTTACAACCCAGTAGTCTATCCAGAGTGTCTTTTCAGTGATGGTGAAAAGGTTTGTTGAGATTTTGATGTGAGTATAAATGACATTAGGACTTAAAAGAGCAAATGTATCTTTGTGACAACGCAGCTACCACAGGAAAGACACCTTCCCTTTACAGCCTTCCTATTTAAAGCAGAGCTAGCATGTGTCCTGAAACTTGAGAGTGTACAGGACTGAGAAACAGCCTTTAGACCTCTAGTCAGACAGCTGGGACTGCAGCACTACCATAGCAACTCCTTCAAGTCAACAGGGCTTCATGATGTTCTCCTCCCTGGATCAAAGCACCTCCATGCTTTTCCTTCACAGCTAGCATTGCCATGTCATGAGGAAAAAGGTGACTGCAAGCTGAGATGCCTTGATGTATGTTGTCCATTTACATGCCAAAAATCAATAATGCCACTAATTCATGTGTGGTGGCTTTCCTTAAAGCCCGTTACAGCCAATGAATAGGTCAAAATTGGTACAGAACAAAAACCTCAACCAAAAAATTAACTTAAAAAAATTTAATTGCATTGATTAGAGCATTTCAAAACAGGTTTACATAATTCCTTCACTTCCCCAGAATTCTCTATCCATTGTAGAGGAATGGATACCAAATAGCACTGTTATGACATTCAGGACCTATACCTAAACAAGGCAGATTAAGGAAATCCCTGGGTTGCAAATGTATGCCTAAAGTATCTAAAGGCAGTATACAGATCTTACTGGAATTCAGGCTGTAGGAGAGCAACAATGTGTATCAGCATATAACTGAGGGGTCTTTGTTTGCAGACAGTGCTAACAGACAGTGCTCCTTCTGTATGCAGGAGCAAAGATTTTAACTTCAGGAATACAAGTTGAAACTGATGTTATGATCATTCCCTAAAGACACATTTACACTGCAGAAGAAGAAGCACAACTTCACCATGTTTTCTGCAAGGAGCACAGATGAGGTCACAAAATACAATTTGAAAATAATACAAAGTAAAAGTATATAGGGAAAGCCCCCCAACTTCATATTGCTGCCCTACTAGCAAGTCTCATAGTTCTGCCCACTGCACAGGAGAGAAGTAAGAAATATGAAGAATGGATGTTTCATGAAAAGTTTTATTTATCCCTGGTGTACTTCCCAGCTGTGGATTACAATTCATACAGTTGAGTACCTCTACAATACCAGTTACTAATGTTTCTTAACCCAACAGCCTAAATTTTTAAAGGTTCCTTTGGTTCTTTCTGTGGTTTACACCTAAACAAAGCAAAAGCATTCCGCAAAACACACACACACACCAAAAAACAAAACAAAACAAAACAAAACAAAAAAAAAACCACCACAACAAAAACCATACACCAAAAAAAAAATCCTTGGAAAGACTGAAATATTTACATACCAAATAAGTCTTTAACACTACCATCTGGTGGTGACGGTTGCACTGAGACTAACAATCATTTCATCTGAGGATCTCAAAGTGAAAATTTAGTCCTTACCATATTAACAAAGTAAATATGTAATATGGAAAATGCATTTTAATTCACAACATCTGTGTAGTCCTGTATTTTGTGTCCACTGCTGGCAAATGTAAAAGGCTACCTGAAGAGACCTCATCAGCATACATTTGCTGCTGTACATTCCTCATCCTCCCCAGCAATCACCAGTCAGAACAGGTCTGAGGGCAGATGCCTGCCTGTTGCCCTTAGAATCTGAGTGAAATAATATTCAGATATAAAAGCATATAGTATATATTTGTTTAAAATTGTTTTGCCAAACGATAAAGTAAATATCCAGATATGCTGTCCAAAAACATTGTGCATTAGTAAAGAAAATTTTTACACACAACTTCTGCTAGTCTGAGTAATCTCAAATTTGCCCTGAACATCCAACATTTCAGAAGCCTAAGCATGATGAAGAGAAGATTTGTTAAGCTGTTTTTAAGATGATGATCATAATTTTACTGTTGCTATCATTATTGTTGTTATTATTATTATTATTACTGAAAATATAGTATTAACCCTTACTGAACATAGGTTTTACTTTGAAAAGTAAGAATCAATTACATAGCCACTTTCAAAATAAGATTCTGAGGTTATTAAATAAAAAAAAATCTTCCTTTTGTTCTACAAGCACAAGTTTTGACTATACTAACGAAAAAATATTTTCACTTACTGTTTGTTCTGCTGAACACAACAATTTTTAAATGGTTCCTTGTATCTATTTGTGCAAGGTTCTCACAGGGATAAGCAATACTACAGCTTAGATGTTATTGGCAGGTTTTTATGTGTTTTATTGTATATTGTTTCATTTTGGTTTGGTTTGGTTTTCTTCAGAAATATCCAGCTGTTTACTTTATTTTGTTTTTTTTTTTGGTCATCCCCCAACTGTGGTAAGGAATCTTGTTATGAGGGACGACATGTGAAAAGTTTTGGGACAGACTGTGTGACACCAACATAGAAATGGGCAGGGAGCACTTTGTAAAGGTATCTGTGCCTCCTGCTATCTTGCATTCAGGTGTTACACTATTTTAATTTGCACATGGCAAGGTACAAACAGGGGTTAACACACCAGGTCAACTCCTGAGACCAAATTCTGCAGAGAGAAGCCTTGCAGAACCCATTATGTTTCCTGAGACTAAGCAAAGATGTGACACAAGAAGTTTACCAAGGTTTATTATCAGTTAACAAATCATGAGAAGTTTTGTTGTCCCATGTGAAGTGTCATTGCTGCCAACAGGTTGGCTTTAAACTCAGCCTGTTTTAAAGCCCTTGGAATTGATTTATAACCAAGAGAGCTAGAGAAGGAGACATCTACATAGCAGGACCTGCAAGGGAAGACAAAACTGAAAACAAGCATACCACTGAGAGGATCTGAAAAAGCAGAGAAAACCATGGAAAAGAGATAAACAGTGAAAAAAAATATCAGAAACAGCACAAAGAGGTGGAAAACAAGGGTGAAAAATAACAGCATGATCCTTTTAAATCCATGGGGAAGTAGAGCATGGGGAGATTCTGTTTTGTGTCAAGTGCTTTGATAAAACAGCCCATCAGCCCACTAAATTAAAATATAACTCAGGTATACTTGTTTAGCTATGACAAATGTCCTTTCTGTGTCTTTCAGCCCTGCTGATGCTCTGAGAAGTTGCTGTGCCACTGTGTTGCATATTGCAGTCAGACTTCCCTCTTCTTGGCTGTGTACAGGACAGTTTCAGCTTCTTTGGCTCAGGGTTGTTGAGGCAGTCTGACACAGACAGTAATCAGAGTGTCTGAAGTCACTGGCATGTGTTGGGGGATGTATTTGTTTTGTTTTCCTAAGCACAGAGAGTTTAAGATACATATTTTTGGTCTTAAGATGTGTATTGTCAAGCTTTTTTCCCAAAACATATGGACAGGTCATTTTTTGGAAAAGAAAGAAATAAAAGCAGAGAACTGTAGTAATGGACTCTAGGAGCTGGACTTTTTAAAGACCAGCACAGATGATAAAAAAGGAAGGAAGCAGTCATTCTTGTTCCTTGATTCAGACAGAAAATCAATATTTCATCCATCATGATCTTGATAAAATTTTTAAATAAAATTATTTCAATATAATTTTCTTCAATAAGGCTTCAAACAAGCTTAGCACCTACCTTCACAGATAGCAAACATTAAGAAAAATATTTCTCAATAGTAAAGCATCTACAACTCCCTCAGTTTCATTTCTGCCCATAAAAGATTAATGTCAAACTATGGGTAAATGTAGTTTAAAGCTTTCTTTCTGGTTTAAACTAAAATCATATCAATCGACCAGATACAATTTTAATCTTCAAACTTCGAATGACTGTGTACAAGAGTATACTGTTGACTTTTTTAACATTCATTTGGATGGCTCAGTAAGAAGATGCCCCGGTTTTAATACAGCTAGCATATCAAAATACAGCTCTGAGACTCGTCCTTGACCTGCACTAATGTCACACATAATTACAGTGTAATTACTACTTCAAACCCCTTCAGTAAAAAGGGAACCTCAGGACTTCTAGAATCTTACTGTAGTGAAGAAACCTTCTGGAAATAAACTTTCCCTCTTTATCAAATTGAGTCATGGGAATTTCAGCCTGGGGCACAGCAGCTCGGAGATTTACCTGTGCAGGAGACCAAGAGGGAGAGAGTAAGCGGTGAAAGGTACCTGGTGAAAGTTGGAAGATGAACATCCAGTACTGGAGAACTGGACATCAATGCACATCTTGACTCAGCTTTAAGGGTAAATTACTGACTCTTCTCATAACTCCTGTCAAATCCTGAGTACTCTCTCTTTCTTGTGGAGTTTCAGTCATCATCTGAGAATGCAATTTCCTGTCCCACTTTTTTATCCCTAAAAACGTCTACAAAAGTAATGCTCATTATTCAAATGGTGGCAGAGCCATTGATTCCACAGGCGTGTGAGTAGCGTAAATACTTAAACTTGCTTTGTTTTCTGTTTCTCGTCTATTTCCCCAGTTCCAAAGGTTTGCCAGAAGCTGTAGTACTTGTGTTGCAGGATGCTTTTGACTATATAATGCCTTGTACCTAAATTAAAGGTGACCACTCCCAGCAGGGGTGTTGGAATTGTCAGTCAAGAGGTCACTTCCCACCCTGCTGCCTCCACAGTTTAGGCCAGTCCTGTGCCACATCTTGCTGTTCCTCACAGCTCAAACCCAGGTGACACTCATACACCTCACAACCAACAGGCAACTGGCTTTTAAAATAAAACACTACATTTGCATGCAAATAGAGCATCTGCATTTTAATGAAACCTTTTTTTTCAAAGCCATGATAACTCTTTAATTTTCTTTTAATTCCAGAAAAAGTGTGGTTTTGAGGGAATAAACCAACCACAACCCTGAGGTATGATAGCTCCTGCTCTAGTGTGATTTACAGCTGAGCTATAAGTCCTGGTCACAGACAACTTAATTGGGGAGGCTTATATCAACTGATAAAACTGTGGCTCCTGATGCTGAATCTCTCTTTCTTCGTACCTTCTCATTTCTCTGCAGCATCTGCCAAATTTAGGTTCATCCCTCTCTCTCTTTTTCTAAATAGTGCACCTGAGGAAAAAATACATCGGACTCTGCCTGGACTACATCTGGTAACATTGCACATTCATATCCCACTTGAGCAGTTGATGCTCCCAGCAACAGCAAATAATTATACTTTCAGTTTTGTCTTTTTTTTTTTTTCCCTAAATGTATTTCTTTTTTCTCTCTGTTATAACCAGGTTAAAAAGAAAATAAAAAAAAGGAGGAACAAAATCACCTTTCAAGGTTTAAGGTGAAGTAAATCTGAGTAGTTCTCTCTCAAAAGCATCTGTGATTCAGGAAAACACCACATCAAGAGAACTGATGATGATCTAAGTTGCAGCAGTTGAGCTTTTTCCAGATCCAGTCCACAAGAGATAAAAAAACCCAGGTCTCAAGGTAGGGTGCAGAAAACACTTCAGCTCTTTCCTTACCCTGCAGCTTAAGATTACACCACTTATCATGAGCCCAAGACCTCCAAAAATGGATATGGAGTGAACCTCTCCTCAGAGCAGGCAGATAAAACACTTGACAAGAACCATCCTCAAATGACATTACAAAAAACTACAATAACCAGACAAATAAATTTTATGAGATGTCCTTCTTACTCTGAAATATTCCTGATCCTCAAATATGCAGTGTTAGTAGGCTTGAAAGGATAAAAGTAACCAACATAAAAAAAACCCCTAGAAAGTAGAGAGTCAAAGCATGTCTGATGTATTGCTCTATATAGAAGTTGCTGCATTAATTAGTCATGCCCTTTAATTTCACTCTTTGCACCTTGGGACAGAAAAGGATCAGTTAACTGAAGACTGCAGTGACCTGCCCTGGGGAAGTGGTATACTGTGGTAGAATCTGATTTTAGAAGGCAATAAAATTTGGTTGATTATGTTAATAATAATGTCCAAATGCTTATTTTCAGCTCAAAAATACATGGAAATGGATTTCCATTTTGGTAGGAAATTAGAGCAATTCTTTTTTATGCAGAAACTCAAAAAGCCAAGCTTCCTAAGCAACTAATATAATAAAATATTTATTTGCTTCAGTACAAATGCCCCTCTGGGCAAAACATGGTCTCCACCAGAGACACCATTTTCTAGAAACTACATTGTTAAGTTACAGTAACTGCCTACCTTGAAAAACACATCAACTACAATTAAGGTAAGTCAGGTCATATCAAGTAGTCTTTGGCTGCAAAAAGTATGAGGTCAGATAGGAATAAGCCTGCTCCTTGATGAGGAGTAAGATGATGATGGTAATAAATTCACAGCATCTAAAAATCTGCCCTCACAACTTCTGCTGACTTTAGTAAAGAACATTAGGCATATCATCCTGGGGAGAAAATAAATGATGAAGTAACAGAAGGAGAAAATAAAATAATTAGGTTTGGGCTCCAAACCATGACACTACAAATAAAGGGCAACCTGAATGTGTTCTGATTAGAAACTCCACAGGGTAGCTGTAAATCCAACCCTAATCAGAGGGTGTATTGTTCTCTTCTCTGAGATGCTGTATTCTTTTTGGTCTTTTTATCAGTCTAGCTTATTAGCACACAGATTCAGGAATTTTTTCCAAGGGAGTTGCAATCTTCCCATAATAATCTCTTCCACCTTTAAATATGTGAGCTATACTATCAATGATAACTTGAGCTTAATGAGATTTTTAATGCCTATAAATTCAATTCCATTTTCTTAAGACTCAACAAATATTACAGTGCTGTTTCATTTGAAGATGCTAGGCAATCAGCAGTTTACAAATTCAATTTTTTTTTCATTTATCTTTGCTTAAATGAAAAATATTTCCACTTGGTTTAATATTACTCCCAGCTCCACTTTTTAAACTGGCTCTTATGGCAACCGAAAATAACTATTAATGAGAAATGTATACTGGAAAGATTAATTTTTTAGCTTAATACACTTGAAGAACTGTAATGTAAACTACAGCCTTACTCTTTAGAAGCTACACAGAGAAAGCTGATCTGGAGTTCCCAAGGGGACTGTATAAGCTGATTTTTTTTGGGAAAATAGGTATGAAATTCTGCAGGTGTTTTTCCAAGACAGAAAAGAAGTTCACTGCTGAACACTCAAGAAAGAGCTAATAATGTTCACAAATTATATCTATTGTTTTGTTTGATCCAAAAAATTTCGAGATGAACACAAAAGTCAGTGTCAGTTACTGTAGCAGTAAGTGAAAGATAGTCTAGTTGCCTTGGGAATTTCAAATCTTTAGAGATAAAGGAAGTTAGCCTTCCTTGGAAGCTTATGATAACCCATGAATTAAAGGGATTTAAAATTGCCGAAGGAGAACAGATGAGTGTGGATATCATTTCTATAGTAACACATGTTGAGAGAGCTAAAGATAGTCATACAAAAAGGGTGTGTTTTGATTTTGATGAGTCAAGTCAGTCATGTGGATGAGTATGTACTTCAGCTTTCATGTATTGTCAAAATGACAAATATATTTCTTCTTAATTATTACCCTAATTCAAGAGTATCAGATACTAGAGTGTTTTTGTAAAGAGCCTTTTGCAATTAATAATAATGACAACAACAGTAATAAAAATGCATCTTTTAGAGTCCTGTTAATGGAGAAAAACAGTTAGCACTATAAACTTGAACTTGTTGTGGAAAGCAAAGCACTAACTCAGTGCTCCTCAAATTAAGGAAATTAATTCCTGAGGGAAATATTAGAGTTAGATAAGAACCAGAAAACAGGCAGGAAACAGAGTGTAACTTAGGGCTAAATTAATCCTTCAGAGAGGTCAAAACACAGAATTGATTCTGAATTGATTTCTTATTCCTTCACCTCCCAGTCCTATGACTTCCCTATTCCATCAGTATAGAATTTCCTTTAGAAAAAGTTAATTACTATACACTAGAATAGACAGCATAGATTTACTTTCCAGTCACCCTTCTAGGACTTGCAAAGTAATTGAGATGATTTTAACTCTTGATGAAGAGAAGTCTATTGAAAGACATCAAAGACTCTGAAGGAATAGTGGTGGTTTCTAAGGATCAGATTCAAAAGTTTTTGTGTTTGCCAAAGTAGAAATATTTGGGAGACACATAGAAAATAGCTTGCAAAACTTCAGTATTCAGTTCTGATATATTTATCCCCTTATTTTTTGAAAGTTTTGAAAAATGGGATGGATGCTAATGTCTCAGGATGATTCTGTTAAGGCAGGAATCAGCTCTAAAGACTACTATCATATCTTGGGCCACAGGCCACAGTTTGTTGTCAAAATGGCATCTGTACACCAACCAACTTTGACAGTCTCAGCTTTCAAACTCCATTTAAATAAGTGAAACAGAAGTAAGATGCTCTTGTATGGCACCAAAGCTGTTTTGAAAACAGATGTGTGAGGCAAGAAATTTAACTGATTTCTGGAAAACTTAACAGCAAAAAAACAGAAAAAAAGCTGTTTGAGAAGACCTTCTAATAAAGCCTCTATTTTTGAAGTGAAAAAATTAAAGCACAGTCAGGTCCTTCTGAAAATCATACCCAAGGAGTCAATTAAAATGCTGTTCAGCTCTTTGCAATAAAGACTGATCATTAATATATGCTTTCATTAAAAATGGTGCTTAAGTATCTATTCACAACTCAACAATTTATTTACTGCATGCTTTTTTCTACCTATTGTTTCAATCCTTATGTTTATTTTATAAATAAACCAGTAAGTTGAAAGAGGACATAATACTGAGGACCCAAAGGTTTCATGCTACAAACACACTGCTACACACCTAAAATATCCTTGAGTTTTCCAGGGACTTGTAACCTCCGTAAGTCCCTGCAGTTTCCAGAACAACATGTCCACTCTCTCTGAGAATCCTGTATCTCACAGAATCACTGGTTCACAGAATGGGTCAGGTTGTCCTAGAGCCCATGGCACAGGATTGTGTCTAGATGATTCTTGAATACCTCCAGCAAGGGAGATTCCACAACCTCTCTGGACAATCTGTTCCAGTGCTTGCTAACCCATACAATAAAAAAGTTCTTCCTCATGCTCAAGTGGAATTTCCTGTGCATAAGTTTCTGCCTGTTGTCTCTTTTCCTGTTGCTTGGCAACACCAAGAAGAGCCTGGATCCATCCTCTGACACCCTCCCTAGACATTGATGAGGTCCCTTCTCAGTCATCTCTTCTCAACTCTGAAAAGGCCCAGCTCCCTCAGCCTTTCCTCATAGGAGAGATGCTCCAAATTAATTTATGTTTTGTTTTATTTTGTTTTGTTTTATTTTATTTTATTTTTTTTTTACTTTTTAAAATATTGTACCATTTTATTAAGTATTCCTACCTGTGATGATATCTCTTTTCATATGCCAGTTCTTTAACTACTATTATTATTATTGTTGTTGTTGTTGTTGTTGCTGTTATTGTTGTTGTTATTATCGTTATTATTATGACACATGCAGAAAACAAAATTATTTGACATTTTAAGAAAATTATGACTGAAATGTTTACTGATACTAGGGAACTTCAAGTTTTAAACTTGGATGTACTTTTTCCCATGACCTCATAAGAAGATTTAGAGTAATGTTTTCTTTTTGTGGGTGGGAGCTTTTTTGGTTGGTTGGTATTGATGGTTTTGTTGTTGTTGCTGTTGTCATTGTTCTTTTTTGTCTTTTTGAGGGGGAGGTTGTGGTTCTGGGTTTTTGTGGTTTTTTAACTCCAACTTTCACCAGGTTTGTCAAGAGATCCTACAAATAAGCTCCTTTCAAATTGTTTTTTGCTGTCCATTAGGCTGGTTCATAGATTACATATTCCTATACCCTCAAAGGGAGTCAGTATAGGAATTAGGAATATTACTGTCAGGCACTCTCCTGAGAGGGAAACAGTATTAATTTCAGCATGAAGGGAAAGGGGAGAAGAGGCTGGAGGATTATATGGGATAACAGTGAGTAAGAGGAAGTGACTGCTCCAATGCAGAAAGTCCTCCCAGCATGCAAACATGCAGCTCACCACATTGTTGCTCCATGGTACAAAATAGGGGAAAAAACAGTGTAAAGGATTCTGCAGGAAAGGGAAAATTGCCAAGAAAAATGCCAGTGCCGTGCTTCTGAAACTCTCACTACTTTGAACTGAATTCAGAGACACTAGAAGAAAGATTTCCATGTCTTTTCACTGAGTCAATCTGAAGTGTACCACTTGACATTAAAGATTCATTCAATTAGACTTTCCTTTTTCATTTATGCATCTACCAAAACTAGAAGTCTGACTTTGTCATGCATTAAAGTGATACTGGACTCTTAAGTCCTTGTTTTCCTGTTGTCATTTTGACTTAGGAAAAAAAAAATCTAGTCAGTTACACAGCACATGACCCTGAATTGTGTTGCTAGAGGAGAAAGGAAACAGAGATATGGTATCTTAGTAAATGGAATATAAAACTGAAAACCTCCACGTCTGTTTCTTCAGTTTAAAGAGAATTTTAAGGTTTTTCTGTAAGATAAGTGGCAACTATAAAAAAGAAATAAAACTGGCTGTCTTACATTATGTTCTTGCTCTGAGCTCATCTGATGTTCACTTGCCACCACATAACTGACTCACTTGCAAAAAGCTTTAAGATGCAGTGGTGAATAAACTACTGTAAAAAAGGAACATGTTAATTTAATGCTTTGCAAAGATCTGCTAGGAGTAGTTCAACAGAAAAATAGCCAATTACTAACCCGTGTGAAGTTTGTACCATAGAAAAGCTTAAATGTGATTTTTTTTTTTTTTTTTTTTTTTTTTTTTCTTTTCTTTAATCTCGTCTTCGATGNGCTAGGAGTAGTTCAACAGAAAAATAGCCAATTACTAACCCGTGTGAAGTTTGTACCATAGAAAAGCTTAAATGTGATTTTTTTTTTTTTTTTTGGTCATTATATTAACCTCTCCTTGTGAGTCAACTCTGGCCTTCAGAGTTTTTTTCACTTCATTTTCTGGAGGACTAAGAGCTTGGGAAACACACTCAAGGAATTTGTTTGACATTCCAGACAAACTACTGTCAGCCAAATGCTGAAGATTAAAAGTTTAATCATTTGCTTAAGTACTTGTGCTGTAATAAATCGTTTAAAGTAGCTGCCTTTTGTGAAGTATTAAAAAAGATGTAATGCAGCACAAAGCACATGCCTGAAATGGAGGAGTAAGAAGAAAGGAATGTATAAGTAAACTGATAACCAACTAATTCATGGTCCCGATTCTGAGGGAAACAAGGCCATGTTCCTTAAATTCCCCTTGACAACAGCTCTGAAACGGACTCTGAAGAGAATACGTAGGAGAGGGAAGAAGCCTTTGAAGCAGGCTTTCCTCAGAAGAATTCTAGGCTTGCTCTAAAATGTGTGTTTCTCCTGATGTTATTCATTTTTATGACAAAGAACAGTACAGGGTGCTGTTGAAAGCTGTAATACTCCAGCACCAGCTGAAGTGTTCAGCTCCAACTATCAGTACTTTGTAATGGTTAATAGAAGGGATACTTTTCCTTGAATCCATGGTGTCACAAAGTGATGATGCCCTGCTACAGATGGAAAAATAGTGTCTCTTGCATGAGAACTGTTTATAGAAGGTTTTTTGGGTTTGGGTTTGGGTTTGGTTTTGTTTGGTATTTTTGTTGGTGATTTTTCCCACAAAAATTTATAAAAATCTATTTCACACTGATATTTGGCACTGGGGTTTTAAGTACCTTTTTCTTAAAATTGAATACCTTTACTTTCAATTTTTTTTTTTTTTTTAGTGTTTGGTTTTTCATTTTTTGTTCTAAAATTCAAATCATTAAGCTTCTGGTTCTTTTGGAAATGTTTTTATTTGCTTGTTTGCTTGCTTTTCTTTTACTCATGATTTTTTTTGGGGGGGTGGGGGAGAATAGAGGGGGTGGTGTGGTATGGTGTGGTTGGTTGCTCTAGAATCCAAAGCATTAAGTAGTACTTCTTAAAATTTAGTTATCTTCAGAGTTATCCCATGAAAAGGAAAAAGGAATAATCCAGGGATTACTGAACCTGGCAGAACATGAAAGGAAGATTTGTGCCCTCAGCTACTTCATTCTGCCATGACCTTAGCTGCGTGCAGCAATTTTGATCCTCCAGTGTAACTAAATAAAGCACATTTACTTTCTCAGGTGCTAGTCCAGCCTGCTGTTATCAAAGAACAGGCCTCGAAGAGAAGCAGGCATTGAGGCAATATAAGGCCTTGATTACTCTTTGGGAATCGACAGTTCTGAAAATACCCCATTTAACATTCTTCACAAATAAATTCCAAAATGCTTTTTACCTGAATTATTAAATATTGAACAAACTGATTCAGCTTTGGCTGGGCTATGAGAGTAAAAAGGCAAAAAACCTCCTATATTGGTAGTCCCGGTTCCATGCTGAAAGCTAGTCTTCCTCTGAAAACAGCAGTTGCATGTTTTTTTAAAACAGACAGACTAGGCATTTATTCCATTTCACTGTGGTCCAGAAGCCAATCCTGTATATAAAACATTTATATATAGTCCTGTATATAAAGCATTTATATTTTATCAGAATTATGAACTCCCCAAGGTCAAAACATAAAAGTATAATTCATAAATAAATTTATTCAATTGGGCTAATAGTTTTGAGGATACCCTATCCTCTGAAGTTCTCAACATATGAAGTTTTCAACTTTTTTTTTTTTTTTAAAGGCAAAAGAGACAAACAGGGAAAAAAGGCAGGTGTGCTATATGTTGCAGTTTTGTTTACAAAGGCAAGCATCTTGTTCTGCAAAGATTTAAGTATTGCACAAATCTTTGCAAGCAGACTGGAGTAAAGCAGACTTCATAATGGGTTATAGCTGCTTTTGGGTTAAACTTCAAAACTTTTTGGCAATTTAAACACCATCTGAGTAGGGATCAACAAAGGAAAGGACTCGATTGTCAAACAGTAGGAATCATGAAGAGTTCTAATTAAAGCAATCATTGCTAAGAAACAAGGAAGAGGAAGAAGTGTTTGCATTTGGACAGGGTTGGGCTATTTGCACTGTATGAGTTAATCCCATTAAGTCACTGCAATGTGCTCAAGGAGAAGGAATATTTTCTGAATTCCCCTTATCATTTTATCCACTGGTGAAAAATTCTCACATGCCAAGCTAAAATATATAAGACCTATAACAAATTACCCCCAAAAAAATGAAAACCAAGCCTGTTATTGTCCTTTTAGCTTTGAAAATTGTCCCAGCAGAACATTCTTAAATATGTATTAAGAATTATCAGATTGAAACCAAACTAACACAAGAAGAAATGGAAGAGGAATACACTATATTTGACACACTTACATAGCACACAGGTTCCATACTAAGAATGGTGTGTTGATTAAAAATATTTCTTAATTTTTTTACTGACTTTTATTTTTATGCCGTTTTCTTCTTAATTTCTCTTGCTGTCATAAGCAGTTAATTATACATCCTTCGTAGCCCTTTTTAATCAGTGAAATTTTCTGGAACAGACCTCTACAAATGCTGTCTCAGTAGGAGTGACCTATGTTGGAAGTGAATGAATGTACACTCACTTTTGTTCTGCTGAGAGATCCATCCGTCCAGCCATCCTGGAGCCTATGTAGGTGCAAGAAACTGATAATCTGGATAAAGATAGGTCAGTTCACTTTCTCAGCCATTTGCAGGATGGAGTATATTCTGTTTTGGCAACTACAGTGAGGTTTTCCTCCGCCCTGACATCTCAACAGCAGAAAAATCCTTTCCAACTTAGCACCTTCACCTGTATTTCTGAACTCAGACCTCCAAGTTATAAAATAATAGAATATCCTGAGTTGGAAGGGACCAATCAGGATCATCATGTCCAACTCCTGGCCCTGAACAGGACACCCCAAGAATCACACAATGCACCTGAAAGTGTTTTCCAAATGCTTCTTGAGCTCTGTCAGGCTTGGTGCTGTGACCACTTCCCTAGGAAATATGTTCCAGTGCCCAACCCCGCCCTGGGTGAAAAACCTGATATCCAACTTAAATCTCCCCTGATTCAGCATCATGCCGTTTCCTTGAGTCCTTGAGTCCTGATATCCAACNTCCCCTCCCTGCCTGGCTGGTGATGCTGTGCCTGATGCCCCATGGACACAGTTGACCCTCCTGGCTGCCAGGATAGTGCTGACTCACATTCATCTTGCAATCAACCAGGACCTCCAGGTCCATTTCCATAGTGCTGCTCTCTCTCTCATTGCCCAGTCCGTACACACATCCAGGGTTGCACCATCCCAGGTGCAGAATCCTTGTTAAACTTCATATGGTTGGTGATTTCCTGTAATTTGTCAAGGTCTCTCTGAAGGACCTCCCTACCCTCAAGAGAGTCAACTGCTCCCTCAGTTTAGTGTAATCAGAAAACTGACTTAGTATTCCTTTCAGTTCTGCATCCAGGTCATTTATGAAGATGTTGAAGAGCACAGGGCTAAGGATGGAGCCCTGTGGAACCCCACTAGTGACAGATCACCAGTCTGATGTCACCCTATTCACTGTAACCCTTTGTGCCTGACCCATGAGCCAGGTGCTCACCCACCACTTGATGTGTTTATCCAGCTGTGGGCTGGACATTTTCTCCAGAAGGGTCCTGTGAGAGACAGAGTCGAAAGCTTTATAAAATAAAAAAAGATCACATCAACTGGCTTCCCTTGATCAACTAAATGGGTTACTTTGCCATAATAGGAAATCAGGCTGGAAAGCAGGACTTTCCTCTCATGAAGGAAAAGAGACTGTGGCTGGCTGTGACAATGGCTATGGTGTTGTCCAGGTTATTTTCAATACTTCCCAGAATAATCTTCTCCATAAATCTACCAGGCACTAAAGTGAGACTGATAGGCATGTAGCTTCCAGTGTCATCCTTCTTGTCCTTCTTGAAAGTTGGGAAAATATTAGGCAGCTTTCAGTCAGCTGGGGCCTCTCCAGATTCCCAAGACTGGTCAAATATCATCAAGAGAGGCTTTGCAATGGTATCAGCCAGCTCTTTGAGGATTCTTGGATGAATGCCATCAAGCCCTATAGATTTGCAGGGATTCAGCTGAAGCAGCAGATCCTGCACAACCTCAAGGTTAACTGGAAGTCAATCATTCTCAGAGTGCTGGTCCTCCAGCTCAGGGCACTGATTCATGGATCAGTGATGGATCCATGTTGAAGATAGAGGCAAAGAATGCATTAAACACCTCTGCCATGTCCATGTCCTGTTTGTGACATGACCATCCTCATCCTGTAAGAGGCTGATGTTATTTCTACACTGCCTTTTGCCATTAATATATTTGAGAAACTTCTTCTTATTGTCCCCACAATTCTGGCCAGCTTTAACTCCAGCTGAGCTTTGGCTGCACATTTTCTCCCTAGAGTGGTGAGCAGCATCTCTGTCTTCTTCCCATGGCACCTGACCTTGCTCCCACTGGTCATCTTGTTCACCTTATTTCCAAGAGAAGATCCCTGTTTCACCAAGCCAGTCTTCTCCCTCACCTACATTTCCCTCAGCATTTAGGAGTTGCGTGCTCCTGTACCAAACAAATTGTAAAAAGTGCCTATTGTTTTATAGAAAGCCTTCTATGTCTGGTAACAATATTACTCTGCAAGACCATTCCCATGCCTGGGCTCTGCCATTCTGAGCAATGTCTGAGGAGCAGTGTGAGATAAACCTGCATGCAGGCCGTGTCTTGCCCTGAAGATGAGCACCCAATGTAAGGATGACATGGACCTGTTGGAGGGAGTTAAGAACAGTGTCACAAAAGTGATAGGAGGGCTCGAGCTCCTGTCCTGTGAAGACAGGATGAGGCTATTAAAAAGAAGGCTTAGAGAAGACCTAAGTACTAGCCTTCTAGTACTTACAGGGGCTATGAGAGAGCTGGAGAAGGACTTCTCATAAGGACGAGATAGTGGCTTAAAACTGACATAGGACAGATTCAGATTAGATATTAGGAAGAAATTCTTTACTATGAGGGTGGTAAGGCAGTGGCACGGGTTGCCCCATGAAGTTGTTGATGCCTGTCCCTGGATTTTTTCAAGACCAGATCTTTTGGGGCTCTGAGCAGCCTGCTCTAGTGAAAGGTATCCTAGCCCATGGCAGGGGAGCTAGAACTAGGTCAAATTAAAGGTTTCTTCCAACCCCAACCATTCTGTGGTTCTATGATTCTGTGATATGACACTGCACTATCTCTGTTCCTACAGGCCCCCCCTCCTGTTTACTGTTTCTCAAGGACTGTGAATGGTGTCCCTAAGCATTCATGTTTCAAGCCTTCTGAAGGATGAAGAACTTTTAGGAGCTATCAGATAACTTGCTAGAAGCTGAGAATTTTGGGAACTTCTCCCTTTCCTGGCCAGCTAGCTAATACCTCAGTCAGATTTTATGTGGTAAATGTTAATAGTTTGTCTGTATTTCCTTGAACTTCAACCTCTTTGTCTGTCCTTCCACAACTTCCTAATAGCATAACAATGAAATGTACACTTGCAAATTTAAGCAATATTAGCTGGTAACTCAGGAGCCAGACAAGGCCTTCTGAGGTCAGTCTTGACAACAACATCAGATGTGCAGCCACAGTTTATCAAAGGATAAGCTTTTTTTGTTTGAACATAATCCCTTTTATCAAAACTCTTTACATAATTCCAGGTGTCACAAGCCTGTGACAAAAAAAAATTGATTTCTTGGGGTAATACCTGCACTAAATGGATTTTGTCATAGCCTGTGGTTTCATTAAAACCTTGCATCCCATACATGTCTACATTCCCTCAGTAGATTATTACTCCCTCAGTCATGTTCACCTTTTTTCTTCTTTAACAGGTGACATAGGATTTTCTATCAGGTCTTTTTATTGTTGGTTCTGTAAACTAGCTGTGAAGTTAAATGAAACATAATCCAAGCATAAATGAAAAATATATTCACTTTCTCTGGTCTTGCTAGACCAATGTCAGGTTCTGCTCTGAAATTCAACTTCTAGTCCTTCCCATATCACAAATCAGAAGTTGCTTTTGTTTTGGAAATTTTGTATAGGAGAGATGTTATACACGAGTTGTGCAGTATTCCCTCGTAGAACTGAGCTATCAAGTTGCAGTCTCTCCCAAAATCATTGCAGAGAGGTAAAATATCTAGCATTTATTTACACTGCCTTTATGATTTGCCCATTTACTTGCCTTAGAAGCAAATTGCTTGGATGTAACTATTTTAATAAAAAAGTGTCACATTAATCTGTCAAATTAAGAGATGTCCTCATTAGTTAGTGCATTATTCACTACATTACTCTTCCTATTGAATTACAAAAATAAAAATAAATCATTTCAAAATGCTGCTATTTGTGGAATGAAGAGGGAACAACCACAGCTAGTGGAGGCTACAGTCAAACATAACCCCGAGGATACTCAATGGACACAAACAGGCAGGTTAAGGTGGTGAGAAAACACACTCACAAAGGAGTGTCAATTGTCTCTGGTGCCAATAAACTCTAGTTTATTCAATGCTTTTTTTTTTTTTTTTTTTTTTTTTTTTTTTTTTTTTTTTTTTTTTTTTTTTTTTTTTTTGTTTTTTTTTTTTTTTTTTTTTTTTTTTTTTTTTTTTTTTTTTTTTTTTTTTTTGTGAGGACAGGTTTTGCACAGATAAAGATATTGATGAAGATTCTGAATGATTTCAGATAGTAATTCCAAGTCTTCTCTGTGCACATGCAGGAGCAGGCTGCCCTGGAGTATCCCCAAAAAGGTCATTGCCTTTCAGTCAGCTGGAGTTTGACAGCCAGAGACAACCTGGATTCCCTTTCTTGTAAACAGATTCAGTGATCTAATATCCCACCAACATTTCTTTTAACGTCTTGTAAGATTTTTGTAAATATAAATAAGCATTTCTAAAATAAGAGACTAGCACACTGCCTGAGTATCATTCTCTGTGCCAAGGGTACATTAACAGCTGCACACGTAACCAGACATTGTTCCCTGGTCCCCCAAGCCTGGACGCCATGCTCATGGAAAGCACCTCCAGACAACAGGAAAAAAAATTGTGGGGTTTTTTTTGTGTTTTGGGGGATTTTTGCAGGTGGCTAGAAAACTTCCGTGCCAGCAAGCTGGCTTGAACAACCTGTTTCAAAAACTGAAGTACATTACTTCTCAAGGTCATCACCTTTGTCTGCAGAAATTATATTTAAGCTTTAACCACTTTAATCAGTAAAAGCAATACAATTTTTTTTCCTTTGGCAAAAAATCTCAAAATATTTTTTCTGAAACTTCCTGTTTAATAAGAGAAAAAAAATTGTAAATTGTTTAATAAAGGTAAAAGCTGGATAGATAGACTGGATTAATAGATTGAATTTAATAGACTGGATTCTGTACAGCAGTAACAAAAAAAATATATTTTTATTAAACAAAACTTATATTTTTTATTCAGCTCATTGGAAGAGTCATCAAAATAAGAATACTGTACATGTGCAGTATTAATTTTGTTTTAGAAGCCATAAGCAGAAGGTTGTTTTGCATACAAAACAAAACAAAAAAATTCCCTCTTTATTGTTACAGAATTAATTTCCGATGATTGCTGTGGAAAAACAATTGGATTATACAATGTTTTAGAGGATAAATTAAAAAGAATAGAATCACAGTTTTCTTGTGGGGTTCTTTTCTGTGAGGTTTATTTATCAAGAGAAAAATAATATATCCTAATTCTTCTTCTGTCTTCTGCCACTCTCCCAAAAAACTTATGTCAGAGATATGCTGGGGTACATGAAAAATGACAAAAAACCATTTAATCAGATAAAGGTAGCTAAAATTCTAGCTATGAAAAGTCTCATAGTTCCTCATCTTCAAAAACAAAGCAAAAAGATAAATTCAATAGAAAAAAAGCACAATAATCCTACTTCTAAAATATGCTGTTTTGGAAGTCACACACCAATCACTAGCTTATTTCAACATCTGATGCATCAAAAAGTATTGCTTTTGATTTTTGAATTTCTAGATCTCTGCCAGCTTATAAGATCAGGCAATCTGCAGAAATGAAATTGATTAAAATTGAGTCATTTTGATAACTCTACATTAGCTTTAAAGGGATGAGGTCATGCCAGGAGCTGAACAAACTTCTATTTTCTACACAAGTGCTCCACACCATGCAGCCAAAATAATCTACAAATGAAAGCTTCTTCCTCACATATTTAAAACTTGCTGAGCAGAAGATAGTCACGTGAAGAGGTAGGTTCAAGAGACAATATTGTGATCTATGGCACAAAAATGCAAAGGAGCCCATGTCTTTGGTGGAATCACCCTTATTTTTTCAAGGGTAAGCAAGAGCAGAGTTCTCTTCTAACTGTTTTATAAAAGACAGCCAATTGGAATAGCCAAAATTAAAATTAGTAGGCTTTCTGCCACAGGTAAACAAGCCAATTGTTATGCCTATTATCTTTATGCATAACAGAATAATTGTCAAGCACTGTATTGAATTACAATTCACAATTTAACTTTCTCAAATTACAGTTTGCAATAACCAGTGTTAGAGGTATGATTATTGGATTGAAAATTATTTCAGTATGCCAATAATGTATTTAACATCACAGCAATGTTTCTTTATAACCCAATTTCTTATTATTGATTCCAGGTATTACAATTATTATGCAAGAATCTTTGTGATAATAAAAACCCCAGTGACTCAAGACAGTTAGCTATTTAGCACTTGTCAGAGAATATTTATCCCTTCTGTTTTATTTTCCTATTAAGCTACAAATGTATTTATTATAGTTTATTAATTGTTGCTGCATTAAGTTGCAACAAAAGTTGCTTGGTCTAGGCCACTGCAGCATGACTTGGGTACCTCCTGGGAGTTCACCCTCACTGTTCCCCATGAGACAGTGAACTGAACAACTGAGAACCTTTATCTTTCAGGGCAGTACTCAGAAATCCTATGGTATCTGAGCTCTAAAACCCAACAAGCAATTTACACAGCTTGCTAAAGCTTTTAAACTTCTAGTGGGTTTGTTTAACCAAGTGTTTGAGGTGGCTTGAGTGGTTTCCACCTGGTGTTGCTGGTGGTGTGTTCTCTGCATCGCAGGTATTGGAGTTGAGGTTCCCCTCTGCCTCATGGCACAGCCATGTGCTGAATGGTCTGGTTTAGAAATTCCTTTGTGCCTGTAGACTGGTGCTGTACATGATGATTCAGTCACATCAAGCAAACATCCACCAGCTGTCAACGCAAAGGAAATGCCAAAGCTCTTTTTGTAGGTACATTTCCACAATACATCACCCAGCTCTTGGGGCCTCTTCCCTCTTTACCAACAGCTCTAAAGAGTTGCAGGACCAGGGAATTTCAGGCTCCTGGGAGGTCAGGGAAAGACCCAGCCTGGGAAGGAGATGATTGTCTGTGTACAAAGATTGCGAGATTGCCTGCTTGCTATGAAGACCCACGGCAAAGCAGAGATGAGAGGCTGTTTTTAATTGTGCTGGAGGAGCCCCAGGCTCTGTGGAAACAGCTCTTGGCAGTCTGTGTCTGTCCGTGGACACTCCACAAGGGTGCAGTTGTGCAGGGCAGCACTGCTCGTGTCTGACAGACCTGGGAACTGAGCTGTGCCTGACAGGGAAAGAGCAAGAGCCTCCACAAGTACCAGGTCAGGGAAACACCAATGGAACCTTGATCTGCTGTGCAACTTGAAAAAGGATCCCAAAGCTGCAAAGGGCCACATAAATGTTTCATCAGACAGACACCACACTTTTTCAGAAGGAGGAAAGAAGGATGATTTATCATCTTTTCCTTCTTTATCATCATTTATGATTTCTGAACACAAAGCTGAGAAGTAAGTGCCAACCTGTGTGAAGAATCCCTGTGCTACAACAAAGGACTTCTCTTTTTCATTAGATGAGGGACCTAATGAGGTCCACAGGCCACGTACTTGAACTGGTGTACAAACTGGTGTTCAAACCAGGATTCACAGAAGACAGAAAAATGTGGAAAATAATTAACTGCTGGACAAGTACAACAGGAGAAGCAGACTGTTCTCTGTTTTACTCTATGGCCATCAATTAAGTGGAGGAGGAGCAGATGTCTCTGAAAAAGAACAGCTGCAGTTTAGAAACCTTTATAGGAAACTGCAGCAATCTCAGGTGACATGACCCAGGCTGTGGTATTCAGGAGGTCAACTAAATCTTCATCATTTTGCCTTACATCCTTAAAGAGCAATGTGACCACACCTAGTGCCTGCTTGTGCCAGATGAATTAAAACAGATTTTGCTGTTGTTCAGCAGTAATTCCCAACTCTGCAGGCAAAGACCTCTCAGAAAACTAAGGCTCCCATAATGGAACACTGCTCACTATCCAGACCTTTATGTCTGTGTTACACAGACTTATATAATTTATGGGTCATTGCAGATATGGGCAGCCCCAGACTACCCACCTCACAGTCACCACAGTATTGTCCAGGTATCTGCTCCCATTTATTTATTTACTTTTGCTCTCAAGTTGTTCAGTTACACAGAATTGCAAAAAAAAATAGGGCTGAGGAGGATCAGAAGCTACTTCTATTCTGTTCTTAAATATTACATTTATCCAATGCAGTGTCTTCTGCTGCAGAGTCCTCTGGCTGTTCAGTGCTAGGATCTGGCACTCTCAGAGATCTTTCTACAGAAACCAGCAATGGCAGTTCTACCTAAATATATACTTCTTTCATTTATTTTTTAGTGGGATTTTTTTTGTTGTAGTTGTTTTTTCTGTTTNGGTTTTTTGTTTTGTTGGGGTTTTTGTGTTTTGTTTTGGAGTTTTTTGTTTCTCCTATACAAAAGGAGCATTTCTCCAGGAGGAATGCTGAAACTCTCTTCTCTCCCCTGAGGATCACCTTTTTCTCATTCCAGTACTTGGCAGTCTCTGGGAACACATGCAGTTCAGGAAAGCAGATGGGTTGCAGCCTGATGGGTCATTCAGGCAGTGGGAAATTGAATCTTTACACCACCATTTTTCTTCCTTGCTATGTACAACGGCTCAGTAATTCTGTAATAATCATTCATCATTCAGCGATGCTAGTGGCAACACTGAATTGTCAGTCCTGTCATTGTAGTTACACTGGGAATGTAAATAGAGTCACAAAATACATTATAACACACATAGACATACCCCCCTTGCTGTTCAGCTCAGTTCAGAAATTGCTGCATGTGATCAGTAGAAAATGAGTCTGTGTTGGCCAACTGTTGGATCATAAGCCTGCTCAAGAAGGACCAAAACCACCTGCATTTTACTCCTAGATATGTCTGGGTATTTGCATATACAATGGTTCTCCATGACTAGGCTTTTGTTCTAACATTTTCTCTCACTCATGGTAGCAAGGGCTCCAAGAGAGAAGATTTATCTTCTATCATTTTCTTTCAGTAGAGTCATGTTTTTAAATGAGGTTTCCTTTTTGACTCAATGTCAATTATATTCAGCAATCATCCTTTAAATAAACTTTTCCTATTTTCTTTTTTTCTTTTTTTTTTTTAAATATATTTTCTGCATTTATCTGCAATGACTGCTTTGGGCATCTTTCCTTAAGCCTCACTGAAAGCAGCCTGCAACAAATTGCTCAAGAACAACAGTTTGTCTGCAAAAAAGAGAACATTTACTGGCTTTCTCAAACCTCTGAGCATTTCTTCACTCAGCTGTCTTAGGTTACAATGTAAGAGGTCACCAAATATATAATGTATTCTATTATTATCTTCCTAATCTCTTAAAACCGGTGGGCAGTGTTCCTGACTCCTCCATGACTCATCCCTGATTACTCCCTCCAGGGTCTATCTTCTGCTAATGAGTCATCAGGTAACTGCATGACTGATAAAATTACAACATCCCATTGTGAGATGCTCCACCCAGGGGGAGGAACCAAGTATTCCTACCTGGATATAATCTGAGATTTGGAATACCAGAATTTCCCTACCTATTGCTTTCCCAGAGGACAAGAGCTACATCCCCACCACTGGACCTTCAGAGGAGAGAAGACAGACCCTTCTACAGGGTCACTGCTTCAACAGAACCACACCTGTCACTGCAGGAGGAGTGCAGCCACCATTTAATCAGACTGCTACCAACACCCTGACCCACAGGGTGTCAGGTTGTGTTCTGACTCTGTCAGGTTAAGCCATTAACCTGTTTCTCTATTATTGTCTTTTTTCATTTTTTAATTAAATTGTAGTTCTGACTTGGAATCTCCCACTAGCTTGCTTTCAAACTAGTACATCAGCATCACTCGGGGCTGACAGTGTGCAATTAGAACAATCTTACCTTAAAAAAAAAAAAAGATAAGAGTGCTTTAAAGACCTTGCACCAACATGTTCTCTTTCTGCCCCATGAGCACACAATTATCAGTGGTTTCAGTGAACCTGAATTCAGATATTTTTCTTTGCAAACCTGGGCAATTCTAACTTCCAAAGAGACTAAACAAGAATCACCCACTATGAAAAACCTAAGATTCACCCTTTAGTCCCCTTTGATAGCAAAGAGACAGTTGTCACAGGGGCTTATTGTGTGCTGAGTATTTCAGTGTGCAAGAACGTAAAAGCCTTGTGATGGTTATGCCATAGTTTCAGAAAAATGAATCACAGAATCCTAGAATATGCTGAGCTGGAAGGGACCCACAAATATCAAATCCAACTCCTGGTCCTGTACAGGACCACCCCAAGATTCACACAACGAGCCTGTTGTTCAAACTCTTTGAACTCTACCACTTCTTGTGTAGCCTGTTTCCCTGCCCAAATATCACTTAGGTGAGGAACCTTTTCCTGATATTTAACTTAAATCTCCCCTGACACAACTTCAGGCCATCCCATCAGGTCCCATCACTGCTCACCACAAAAAATAAATCAGTGCCTGCTCCTCCTCTTCCCCTCTAGATGAAGCAGTAGACTGCAATAAGGTCTCCCCTAAGCCTTATCCACTCAAACCCCTTGACTCACCTGCTTTATCTACAGGGAAAGCACTCCCCCATCACCCACTAAAGGATAATAGGTTACAATGAATTAAATCACTGAAGACCACTCCCTTTCTCCACTCCACTGAATTAAAGCAAAGCATCTTAATAGAAATTAGCATTATCCTGCTGTTTTCCCTTGCAGCTGGTAGTTTGCTCCACTCGTGCCCACTTCAGCAGCAGGTTACTGAAAAGTTCCAGCAACAGTTCTCCAGAAATAACTCCAGAGTCAGCACCAGTTACCATCAGCTCTGAATCCTACAACCCCTATTGTTGAATCCAACAATCCTACAATTGCAGCAATCTGAGTGCTACAGAGAGAAACCAAACCTGTGTTAGTGGGAGCACAAAGCTGCTGCAGGCTTCTAAATTATGAGATGCTCAGATAAACTTTTGTCTGCTGTTCCTACAGCATGGAAAAGAGAATGCCTGGCTACCCCCTCAAAGAACAGGGCAAGAATAAACTCAAGCTAAGGAGCTGGTTGTTCGCTGGGCTCAAGATTGCCCACATTCCCATGCCCTCTGATAGAGTGTCTCATTCTGTGACATGCTGGAAAATCTTGCTCATAGAATTTATCAGCATTTGCTGTGGAATGAGTCTCAGGTTCTTGCAGCTCTCGTCATCCATCCTATTGATCCCCTTAGGTATCACCTAGCCTTCAGAAGGAGACGTGACACTGTCTACACAAACCCTTGCCTCAGATATGGAAGAACAGACACTTCTGCCTGACTTTTTATTCTGTGTCTTGCTCTTTCAATACTGAAGGTGGAACAATTGAAAAGAAACTATGTTACCAGGCACAACCAATTAGTTGTGCTAATTAGCAGACAAAACATCTGAATGTCTGCTTTGAATCCCCTTGATATTTTACATATTTTATGTAGTTGCAGAAGATATGAAATTTCAGGAGGTCAAATAACACTCTGAGCTAATTCCCATGCATGGTGACTATTGAATGCAACACTTGTCAGTATTCAGTCTCTTCTTATTAGCTCTCTGGCTCCAAACTAACTCCATACAGGCAAAAAATATTAAACTAACTGCAAAGTAACATTACCAAACCCATGGATTCTCAGATGCACTTTCAGATTTTCCATTGGTAATAAATGCTCTTCCCTCGAGGCTAGTCAGTTCCTCTTAGTTGATTTCAAACAGATGACTGAGGCTGAATGCAAGCCTGTCTTTCCTACTATTCTAAGTTATTATCAGTTCTCACTGTTTTCAAGAGCTTTACAGTCTAGCAGTACAGCAGATGTTAATTTACTACCACAGCCTTTCTGATTGCTTTCTACTGTCTTTTTCTGGTGGTATGTATTTGCAATCCAAATACCCACAATTATTTTGATGAGATTATGTCTACAAACTACCAATTACTAGCTGGCTAGAGAGGCATCAACATACACTACTTCTGCATGTGAAGGTTGCAGGTTTGTGTTCCAGGACCACAAACAGGAAACTTCAACATTTCTCCATTGAATATTTCATCATTGTTTTACAGCCTTTTATTACTGAAAACAAATACCTTTCCTTGTGCCTGGGGTTAGAGAGGGAGGGAATAAATTATATTGTATTGCTACAAGAGCTTTAATCTACAACTCACTAGAAAACAGATTATACTGTATATTAAGACCTCTTGATTTCACCTGCCTTTAGCCTTTGTTCACTCACATGCACACACAGAAAGATATATCCCTCTTTGCCATATCTTTTATCCAGATTTACAATTTCACAGAGTTTCTTTCCCAATGCCTTACAGACACTCAGTGTAGATGAAGCCTGACTTTATAGCTTTTAATACTTGAGATGCTGTCATAAAGATAATCTGGGGAAAAACAGACCAACAGTGTGAAATATTTTTGTGACAGACAGCAAAGCACAGATTGATAATACAAGCAGGAGCCCTAGAGAGGAAAGTTATCAAGGACTGTTAAAGCATGGTACAGCGTCTGTTTACATAGGAAATGCAGTCAGGTCTTTCAAAATGTCTGAACTACCTTATCTTTGCCCAGATGACAATATCAAATTGTCATCTGGGCAAAGATAAGGTAGAAAGATACATTTCAGGACAGATCAAAGTGTGGTTTTATTTCTACCTTCTATGAGTGAAGTCTCCATTTGTTTCAATTACTATTTTGGGGAACTGTTTTGCTTAGGTTACTTTTCAGATTTTAAAAGTCTTCTTCCTTCTTTTGTTTCCTAAGTCTTAAGCAA
This sequence comes from Urocynchramus pylzowi, assembly GCA_013397555.1. Taxonomy (NCBI): domain Eukaryota; kingdom Metazoa; phylum Chordata; class Aves; order Passeriformes; family Fringillidae; genus Urocynchramus; species Urocynchramus pylzowi. Next base: position 534,372 of record VZRH01000396.1, on the reverse strand, counting down.
TGTCTTACTGGAACAAGGAGTCTCTTTTCTGTATTGATAACTGGCACAATCCCCCCTGTTTCTGGCACAAGGTGGTTTAGACAGAAACCTTCAGAAACATCTAGACAAAGAGGAGAACTGAGACATACAGTGCCTAGCACATTTTCCTCGGTTGGACTCATAGGACAAGACTCCAGCATTGGGACGGAAAGGTTAGGATAAATGTCCACATGTGTCCAAAGTGGGGGAATAAAAGCATATTCCTGGAGGGAAAAGACTAATAAGGGTCCCAACTACATCCATTTGTTGCTTAAGTTTTACAAGTTTTCCAGTGGTGTGAACCTCTCCTGAATTTCATGAGGCAGAAAACCCACATGCAGTTCTACACAAGAGGTGCCAACTTTGAAATAAATACTTTCATGAGTTTCATGGAGATCAAAACTGTTTATTTCTGCACAGTTTGTTGGAGCTTCAGAATAACACTATTTGTATTTTTTCCCTTGCTATTTTCTAATAATGCAAATTCACAGAATAACAGAATGCTTTGGGCTGGAAGGGAGCCTTTAAGTCATCTTAGGTTCCAACCCTCCTCCCATGGAAAGGAATCATTATAACGTTGAGAAACAGTGCTGTTCCCACTAAAAATCAGTGCTGTCTGTAAATTTTATTCATGACAAAATTTACAAAACCTTTGACCACAAGATAATCTAACCCATTCTGATTTTATTTGATGTCCATTGCAATGAAACTAAAATAACTCATCTCAAAAGAAAAAAGTACTTTCAAATTAATATACAATGCCACCTAGTTCTGAAAATATTTTCACTTAATCATCTAACCTGGGAATTAAATAAACTTATCTTCTGCAGGTGGTAAACTTTCAGTAAGTGTTACACATGATCAGGAGGTTTTAGAACTACAAACTGAGTTGAATCAAATATATAAACACAACATGACATTCAGTGGAAGATGATTTGCAAAGAGGTGCAATATCTATGTGAAGAAAAGGAAGTAAAGTGAAATTAAATTAACCATCAATTTGAAGATTTTACAGGTGAGGTGGAAAATAAAAAAGAGAACAATATTTTTCACTATTTTGCTTTTCACGAAGATGTTTAGTTTGCTCTTTTCCCACAACAGGAATTAAACCTATTCAAATGCAGAGATAAATTTAGAGCTAACATTGCTCCCTTGCTCAAATCTTGTCACAGAGAACTTCCCCATGGAGAACTGCATGAGGCAGCCACTGCCAGGAGGTTCTCCTGCAGCTGCAGCTTCTGTGCACAGATTGCAGCAGAGCATGTCGTCGGCTTCTTATCTAAATAGTTCTTTGAATTTCAGAGGACATTTTTGCGCTTTTTTTTGTTCTTTAAAATTATATCTTCATTTAAGCTTTTTAATGAAAGAATTTTGGCTGAATCACCCTTTTTTGACCCAGTGATAATTTAATAAAAAACAGTTTACATAAATAAATAATAGATCTGTTGGGTCCAATAGATTGTTGGAAGAAGAAAAAATGTATACTTCAGTTTAGCAAATAACACAAACAATATTGACAGATCTTGACAATGAAAATCCTGGATTTAATAGCACTTACATCTGCTTTCCATTTCCATTTGCTTGTGAAATCTCTTGTTGAAAGATTTCATGTCAGTAGTGATAACTGCCACAGTGAAAACAAAACAATGGATGGCAGGTTTTGACTGGAACTGCCAAGAGGGGAAAAAAGTGAAATTTTTCAATAGCGGGGCAACTGAAAACATAGCTTTTGCAATCTCCTTTTTTTTTTTTTTTTTTTTTTTTGGGAAATGTCCCCCAAACTTTGACCACTAAGCACGGACTAAATCCATTCTCATTTGACAAAGAGTTTAAGGAAGTGTTCNTTTTTTTTTTTTTTTTTTTTGAGGAAATGTCTCCTAAACTATGAAAAATATTTTGGCCAAAATTAGTACTAGTGTTCCCTAAATGAATTTTCTAGAAAGAGAAATTGCATTTGGTGGAATAACTGAAGTGCTAACAAATAAAAATCTTTTATATGCTTAAGTTCTTGACAAATGTAAGCTTGAGTACTTTGCTCAAAGCAACACAAGAAGCATTTAGCACCTTTGCAGGTCAGACTAGGGACTCTTTTATCCCAGTAGTGATGACCAAACCCATTCTTTCTTTGTTGTGCCCAGAATCTTTACTCTGCATTCACAGTAAGAGCTACTATATAATGTCTCTGTAAAAGAAGCTATAAAAAAATTCTCAGAAGGCAACATGAAGCAGTAAAACTCTTAAGTATTTTGTTTAAAATTCCCTTTATGTGAATTTGTCATCTTTCATTACTTAAATGCTATTTATTTTGTAAATAGGACTGAATAAAAAAAATCATCTATTATGGTCTCCTTAAACACTGTATGGTACTAAGCTTTATTCAGACTAACAAAAAAAATTCCAACTCACACTGGAAGCTTGACATTGTACATAGTCAGTACTATTAACATTTCTCATTCCAACCAATTCTTTTCTTACTGGGCCCAATTTTAAAACATCATGAACAGAAAAAAAAAAAACCGAAAACCTTTCTTAATGCTTACTTCATTGAAATATAAATAAATTTGATCAAGGAACACTGTTTTAAGGCAGTTGGAAATTTAACACAGTAGGATGTCAGTTTATCTTGTTCTTTACCAAAGGAAATAAGATATTCTATCTATAAATAGAATCATAGAATCATTAAGGTTGGAAGAGACCTTCAGGATCATCCAGTCCCACTGTCAACCCAGCACTACCACTATAACTTCTAAGCCACTAAACCACAACACCCAGCACCAGATCCAGACATCTTTTTAATTTTTAAATTGCTCATTGCCAAGACATTTTTTATTTCTCTTTTGATATTTTAGGCAATTATCTGTCCACAAAAGGTTGTGCTATGGGTAAGCATAATCACTGAACAGAACATGGTTAGGATGGGGCTTCTGGAGAACACTTAAATAAAACGAAAAGCTTCAAATTTACAATCATTCTGTTTGTTTATACATCTGTGCCACAGTCTTTCTAATGTGACCTTTATTTTCGGGATACTAGCAGCTGAGGAGAGTTGTGTTATGGAGCACACAAAGGGGATTCAGGCCAAGTGTTCACAAATTATTCAGGAAAATAATTGACACCGAGCATCCAGGCTTCAGGCAGCACCATTTCAAAAGCTTGTTCTTATCTACCCCAGTGACACACCCCTTAATTCCAAGGATAACCTTAAAATCCATCATGATTTCCCTGAAGGGGATGCCTAAAGGCCAGCTGAGGTTTCAAGGACCACTGAAGACTTTCTATTCAAGGAGAACTAGTAATAGGAGTCTGAATAAACCACCCCTTAGGCATTTTCCTCTGTCTAGGCTGTATTTAGAGGTCCCAATGAAGGGGAAAGTTAGTGTAGGAAAACTAAGATAAATATTCTGATACACAAAATCCACAGCTAGGATCAGCTGACAACTCTTAAAGTAAATCACAACCATTTATCTAGTCACATAATAGGTATCAACTGCAAGATGCATGGAGGTTGCTGGTCCCACACTGACCAGTCAAGAAGCACTTCTGTCTGTCCCTGGTGGGTCCAGCCAAGAGCTATCATCCACTACTTTGTTTTCAATATAGCAGCTATCACTAGTGATATGAAATCTTTCAGCAACAGATTCCACAAACAAATGGAAATGAAAAACAGATGCAAGTGGTAAAAAAAGTCCTGGATATCACTCCCTTGTCTTTCCTAAAACTGATAATTTAAAATCCCTCTTTATAATGCATCATTGCCAAAATATTAAATGTGTGGGGTTTTAGATGGTCAATTTATACACATCAAATGTGTGGGTTTTAAAGCCAAATCAGACTCACAGAAAGGGCTGTAAAGGATTGGAACAAACTGCCTAAGGAAGTGGCTGAGTATACATGTAGGTATTTAGAAGATGTGTGGATATGGCACTTGGGGACATGGCTTAGCAGTGGACTTGGCAGCACTAGACCTACAGTTGGTTTTCTCCAATCTAAACAATTTAATTTTTCTATGACTTAGGCAAGCTTCTTGCATATAATTATCCAATTATCCAATTACACATTTATTTACAAGAAAATCTCACCTAATCAGGGATGGTTATATAATACACATTTAGTGATATGATGACTTCTGTAAGGAAAATTTTTCTTATGTGTATCTTGACCTATAAACTCTGGCAAGTTTCCTAGGAATTCACAGCAAATCAGAAAATCTAGTGTAAGACAATTGCTCTTCTTTTATCATTTAATAAGTAAGGAAAATAGACATGAATCTCTGGGTTGTCTACTTCAGGAAGATTCTGGGGATTTGACAACACTATGAATACACTGCAATCTTATTTGTTACACAATTTGAGATCAAGTTCATACTCAAATTTGCTACAAAGAAAGAGAGTAAAGGGAGGAGGCAACAGCTTTTCTGAAGAGGTTTTTTTCATGAAAAATTTTGAAAACAGTTCCAGGACATCAGTTAGTTACTTTGGACTAATGCATACTGTGACACACTTATGTCTTGAATAAGCTACCTATTTTTCTTTCTTTTTCCTGTTTTAATATTAGATGGAAGAAAGGATAATTTTCACTTGATTTTCAAGAATCTTTAAGAAGAAATACTTACTTTATAGCTAAATTTAACCAGACAAAAAGTAATAAAAGACAATACACTTGAAATGGAGCTAGCGACTGAGTGTAAAGTGAGTAACAAAGTTAAGGAGATGAAAATTGTTTCTTGTACATCATCATTTACTCACATTCAGTTCATAATTTCTGTAGTTTGGAGTCACAGCAGTCTTGCTCAGAGATACCACCTTTTTAACTTCCTCAACCAAATGCATCAATAAACTCAGGATGTTTTTTATTGACCATTATTGTTTTAAGAAGAGCCTCTTTCCAAAACTATATATGAGTGTTGAGCTAAATAAAAAAGTATTTTATCAAGCACTTTGAAATATTTATGAAGTAATAACTCATTTGCCCTCTGAAGTTCTGTCTAACAGCTCACTCCAGGACTTACATCATTTTTTCCTACCTCTTAGTGGTTTTGAATCTGTGTGTTTCTTACCTGTGTCAACCTCCTTATTCCTATTTTTGTCTTGCACACAGCATGGGGTAACAAAACTGTGACATGTCCTGTGGCTGTTTACAAAACAGAAAATTAACACAACCAAAAAAATAATCTGGACCTTTAGAGTGATTACTGCATAGGATTTCACATGGATACAAGTTTGCTCTTATATTCCTTTCTATACAGCAGTTGGCTGGCACTCATTTCACCATGAGCACAAGCTGTTCCTCAGTTTGAACTGAGGAATAGACCTTTCCCACCAGCCTTCCTTCTACAGCAAGCAGCAGTGAGGAAGCATTTTTACTTCCCCATCTGCAGGAGGGTAGGGCATGGGAAGGGTGCACAGCACAGTGTACAAGCTCCCAGCACTAGGAAAAGAGGCAGGGCTGAAGTGGTCACCAGGTTTCAGAAATGAGCCTAAAGTGCTAGACTCCACATCAGATTTTACCAAACCTGACACCTACAGAACAGTGAAAATACTAGAGGAAATCAGAACAACTGGCCTCCTGACCTGGTAGATGGGGACAGGGAGAAGAATAGCCCCCCTGTAATCCAAGAGAAAGCAGTTAGTGACCTGCTGCTCATCTAAGTGAGCCACTTAGATGCTCACAAGTCTGTGGCACCAGATGGGCCATCCCAGGGTGCTGAGGGAACTGACAGAAGGCCTCACCAAGCCGCTCTCCATCATTTCCCAGCAGTCCTGGCTCACTGGGGAGGTCCCAGATGACGGGAGGTTGGCCAACGTGACACCCATCCACAAGAAGGGCAGGAAGATCTCGGAAACTACAGGCCTGTCAGCCTGACCTTAATGCCCAGCAATGTTACGGCACAGATCATCTTGATGCCATCCCATGGCACCTACAGAATGCCTGGGGGATCAGATGCAGCCAGCATGGATTTAGGAGGGGTAGGTTGTGCTTGACCAACCTGATCTCCTTTTATAACCTGGTGACCCACCTGACAGATAGGGGGAAGGCTGTGGATGTTGTCTACCTGACCTTCAGCAAAGCCTTTGACACCATCTCCCCATAGGACACTCCTGGAAAAGCTGGCAGCCCACAGCTTGGACAGGAGCACTCTTTGCTGGGTTCAGAACTGGCTGCACAGCCAGGCCCAGAGAGTGGAGGTGAATTGTGTCACATCCAGCTGGCAGCCACTCACCAGT
>VZRH01000396.1:479746-527990 GCA_013397555.1 Urocynchramus pylzowi | reverse complement strand
GATGACACCAAGTTGAGTATGACTATTGACCTGCTGGAGGGTAGGAGGCCTCTGCAAGGGAACTGGACAAGCACCATGTACTTGGCACTGGTGAGACCACACCTAGAGTTGTGTGTCCAGTTCTGGGCCCCCCAGTTCAGAAAGGATGTTGAGATGCTGGAGCATGTCCAGAGAAGGACAACAAGGCTGGTGGGGAAGGGTTTAGAACACAAGTCTCATGAGGAGTGACTGGGGGTATTTAACCTGGAGAAGAGGAGGCTCAGGGGTGACCTTCATCACTCTCCTCAACTGCCTGAGAAGAGGGTGTAGCTGGGTCGATCTCTTCTTCCAGGTAACCAGTGACATGACAAGAGGACACAACCTTCCCACTTGCCTTCTGTGCCAGGGGAAGTTTAGGCTGGACTTTAAGAACTTGTTCATAGGAAGAGTGACTGGACATTGAAATGGGCTGCTCAGGGAGGTGGTGGAATCACTGTCCCTGAAGGTGTTTAAGAAATGACTGGATGCAGCACTCAGTGCCATGACCTGGTTGATACAGTGGTGTTAGGTCATAGGATGGACTGGATGATCTCAAAGGTCTTTTTCAACTTGGTTAATTCTGTGATTCTGTGATCTTAATGTACTGCTGACGGGACATACTAAGACTTCCTGCTTGGAGTAAGTCCTCTCCGAAAAGTGGCAAAACCCCAAGGTTCTGATTCTGAAAGGGCAGAAATATTCAGACTGGTACTTCACATTTATCTGGGAGTGCCAGTGTCTTGCACTTTATGTCACATTCTCAGGTGTTTTCTTACTTAGACTTAGATCACATACAGGTAACTGGGCCTACACAAAATCTTACATGACTAGCAGTAGGAATCAGATCCTGTTTCTGTAGAATTTCTGGAAGGAAGCATGACTGACCACTGAATAAGAATTAGGCAACAGAAACACAAAGCTTATTTATTACTTTAAAGTTAAAGGAACACAGTGCTTTGATTCTGTTATTCTGTGATGCAAACAGAAAGAACGGACTTTAAAAAATTATTGCTACATCTCAGGCAATAAAAGTGCCATAAGGACTCCCACTATGTCTTCTTTATTGTAAGCCAGCTGTGCTCTCTTACCACCTCGCAGCTGATAAGAAGATGCTGTTGTCAGTGTTGATGGCTGCAAAATACTCTAGAGCAATTTTCTCTTCAAAAGCATGATATCAAGAGACTTTCACTTTTGTGCATGAAATATTCAAAATTTTAGAGAAATACTGTGGTGACATGGTAGTCTTTTTCACATTTTTTTCCCCACTGAGGCTTTTACAGTTTTTTTCTTTGTACTGAAGGAAGTTCAAAGCAGCTTTCTAGTAACACAAAAATTAGGGCTCCAGTAAATTGACAATCAGATAAAAATTCCCTATGAATTTTAAAAGAATCTTAATTCAAATGTAAGAATGCAAAATACTTTTAACAAAGAATATGACTCAGAATTTTCCACCTCACTTTTTGAGTTTATAACTTAGGCTTTCACCTACACGTGGAGCTCCTAAAAACGCTACCCATATCCAAAATGAAAATATATTCTAATTACTTAGTTGTCATGAGAAAAGTCGCACACATTTGTGTTTGGACAGGCAGGACAGCCACAGGAGCCCACAGGTTTTCACATGTGACCAGAAGTGTGTCCACAAGACAGGAAATGAAAAGGAGCTTGACTTGTAAGGACCTACAAATATTAGTTCAAAAAGCTTTAAAAGCTCAGGTAATGCTACTTGAAAGAATGCAATTGCAAGGACATATTTTGAGGGAAGGATGTGAGCAATTTATTGAAGAAATCACAAAAATTTTTTTTCATCTTTTCTAAACCCTTTAGAAAGTTGTGCAAAAGAGTTTTTGTTCATAATGTCTTTGCTCAGAATGGTTATGAAAGAAATAAATTGTGAGAACTCTTTGACCATGGACCTAAATCAGCGTGCCACTTTGTTCAAATTCAGTCAACATTCATCAGTCCTACCACACCAAATTGCGATTACACCAATGAATAAAGTGGGCAAACAGGACAAGCACCAAGGCCCTGCCAGCTCAAGCAGTTAGCTCAGCTGGTGGTAATCATCCTCATCAAGAGAGCCCAGGTATGGTGTCCACTTGGAAGAAAGCTATTTCCTCTGTGTGCTCCACAAAGGATGTGGTGACCCAGGTGGAGCTTTTGTGGAGCACTCACAAAAGCTTGCCATGGTCCAGGTTGCAGGGGGTTCCAGAGCTTGGTGCTGCTGGTGGAGGGCAGCAGGGAGAGCAGCTCTGTGAGGCGCGATGGTCTGCTCAGCCCAGTGGTACAGCTGGCACACAAAGTGTTAGGGACTCTGGGGAAGAGATTGGCTGGTGGAGCCACACTCTGCCATCCCTCAGACAAACAGACCTGACATCCACTCCACAAGAAGCCATGGACCCCCTAGCCACTCACCACCAGCCAGAAGGAAGGGGCCTTCAGGATGGAGGGGAGTGAAAATGGATTTCTGCTTGGAGTGGCAGGTGAAACCCCTCCTGACCTGCCTTACCTCCTCAAGTGCCTGTATGCAACAGATATGAGGCCCTGGAATCTGAGAAGGAGGAAAATGAGGACCAGAGAAATGAGAATGTGGGTGAAGGTCCATCCAGGTTGATGAGGTTGCCTATGGCAGAGCAGTTTACCTGCCACATCACAATCTCATCAGTTAAGAAAAAGAGGGGTAGTAGTCACTGAGTACTCCCTCTTGAAAGGAATGGAGGGCCTGATATACCAACTAGATCCAATCCAATAGGAAGGTGTGTTGGCTCTCTGCACCTGAATAAGGGACATCACCAAGAAACTTCCCAGCCTTGTGCAGCCCACTGCTGGCTTTCCAGGTGGGTAAATGACCAACCCAACAAGGGTGCAGGATTCAAGGATGGTTCAAGGATGATTGAAAGGGACCTCAGGGCCTTGGCGACAGCTGGTCAAGGGGTCTAAAATTGTGTTCTCTTCTATCCTGCCAGTTTCAGGAGTTGATGGGGCAAGAAACAGGAAAACCAGGCAGATGAACACTTGGCTTTGAAACTGGTGTTACCAGCAGAATTCTGAGGATGTTATCACAGGTCAGTTTATATGACACCAAGTCTGCTGACAACAAATGGGGTCCACCTCTTTCAAAGGGGAAATCTTAGCTCAGGATTTAGCAGGGCTCATTGAGAGAGCTTTAAACTAGATTTGAAGTTGGATGTGGACATAGCCAGGCTTGACAGAGATAAGGTGACAGAAGGGTAGAACTATAGCATCCAGCCAAGTAGCAAAAGGAGATTTAAGAGGGGATACCTCAAGCAAGCACAAGCAGCCAAACAGTAACTGCTGGACAGGACTATGTCCCTTTGTACCCCCACTGGGACATTGACACAGTCAAATACTTCTATGAAGTGCCTGCACACCAGTGAATGCAGTATGGGGAACAAACAGGAGGAACTAGATATCTGTGTGCAAAGGGCTTTGATCTTATTGCAGTTATGAAGACATGGTGGGATACCTCACATGACTGGAATGCTGTCATGAAGGGCCACACATTCCTTAGGAAAGACAGACCAGGAAGCTGCATTGGTGGAGCTTCCCTCTTATGTGAAGAAACACTTGGAATGTTTCGAGCTCTGTCTGGGGTGGATGATGAGAGAATCAAGAGCTTATGGGTCAGGATAAAAGGGCAGACTAGAGTAACATTGCTGTGGGTGTTTGCTACAGGCCATGTGATCAGGAAAAAGTGGATGAGAACTTCTACAGGCAGCTTGAAGCAGCCTCTAAGTCACAGGTTCTTGTGGGGGACTTGAACTCCCCTGACATCTGTTGGAGAAGCAACACAACAAAGCACAAACAGTTCAGGAGGTTCCTGAAAAGCATTGATGACAACGTTCTGACACAGGTAGCAGAGAACATTCCCACAAGGAGTGGTGTGCTCCTCAGGAAATGATTTGCTGCTCTCAACTTCATAACAGTAAACAGGGGAGGCCTTGCTGGAGACGGGAAGGCTGGGGGCAGCCTTGGCTGTAGTGACCATGAGACTGAGGAGTTCAGTGTCAGGCAAAGAGGAAGCAGAACAACAAGCAATCATAGACTTCAGGAGAGCTAATGTTAGCCTCTCTCAGGATCTTCTTTTAAGTATCCCACAGGAACAGGCCATGCAGGGAAGAGAGGTCCAAGAGACATGGCTGATATTCAAGAGTTATTTTCTCCACACTGAAGGATGATACATCTTAACTTAAGCAAGGCGTTAGACTTTAACTCACCCAACATCCTCATAGGCAAACTCAGGACATTTGGATTGGATGAGTGGAAAGTGAGAGGAATAGAGACCTGGCTGAATAGCAGATCCCAGAGCACCTTAATCAGTGCCACAGGGTCTGTTTGGAAGCCTGTCACTGGTGGTGTCCCCCACAGTTCCATACTGGGCCCAGTGTTGTTTAACCTGTTCACCAAGGACTTGGATGAAGAGGCAGATGCCTTCTCAGCATGACACAAAGTTCAGAGAAGTGGCCAATACCCCAGAGGGATGTGCAGCCCTTCAGAAGGACCTGGACAGGCTGGAGGGATGGGCAGAGAAGAAACATCTGAAATCCAACAGAGGCAAGTGCAGGGTCCTGCCCCTGGGGAGGAACAACCCCAGGCACCAGCACAGGCTGGGGGTGACCTGCTGGGAAGCAGCTCTGTGGAGAAGGACCTGGGGGTCCTGGTGGACAACAAGCTGTCCATGAGCCAGCAGTGTGTCCTGGGGGCCAAGAAGGCCAATGGGATCCTGGGGTGCAATAGGAAGAGCATTGCCTACAGGTTGAGGGAGGAAGATCCTGTCCCTCTGCTCAGCCCTGGTGAGGCACATCTGGAGTGCTGTGTCCAGTTCTGGGCTCCTCAGGACAAGAGAGACATGGAGCTCCTGGAGCAGGTCCAGTGGAGAGCAATGAAGATGATGAGGAGACTGAAGCCTCTCTTCTATGAGGAAAGGCTGAGGGAGCTGGGCCTGTTCATCTTCAAGAAGAGATGGCTGAGAGGGGACTTCATCAATGTCTGTAAGTATCTGAAAGGAGGGTGACAAGAGGATGGAGCCAGGATCCATGGTGCCCAGCAACAGGACAAGGGACAATAGGCAGAAACCAATCCACAGGAAACTTCACTTGAACTTGGGGAAAAACTTATTTATTGTGTGACTGAGCACTGGAACAGGCTGATCAGACATGTGGAGTCTCCCTCACTGGACATATTCAAGAAACAGCCAGACACAATCCCATGCCATGTGCTCTAAAATGACTTGGCTTGAGCAGGGAGGTTGGACCAGATGACCCGCTGTAGTTACTTCCAACCTGACCCATTCCATGCTTCCACTAGGAAATAAAACAATTCAAGTCCTTATGGTTATCATTAAGTAGTTGGAAAAGGAAACTATACTACACCCTACAGACATTAAAACTATTAAAATCGTCACATTTCTAAACTTTTCCCCCTTTCTTCATATTGTCTTCATATGTAGCTTCACAACATTTGGACAATTTGAACCATGTCTGAATCTTTGAAATTTGACAAAGTTGGGAAAAAGTAGTAGGGCTGGAGTCCCATCAGTTCACTACCACATTATGCAGAAAACAGTTTCTTTTACTACCCTATCTCTCTAATGCACAGGTGTGTGCATTAGCTTTTCATCAGCAGCATAATCTTCACTCCTTTTTCTATTGTAGGACTCCTTCCAGCTTTTGCTAACAGGGCTGCAGTGTCTTTAGAGATGACAAGTGCAATTCCATCCGCGTTCTCTCTCTGAACTTCTGTCTGCAGCCCTCTCCCAGCAGCTAACCTACTGCTTTCCAGCTGGTGGGCAATTGCATCCTAGTATTTTCTCTATGTATAACCCATGGTCTGAGAGAGCTACCTTTCATGCATTAGATCCTCCCTCTCCCAGGTCGTGTTACATACACAAGGACTCTGAGGTTACTAGTTTCTGTGTAGGAGTGAAAATTAGATAAAAAATGCATTAGATAAAAAATACAAGCATGTATCTATATAATACAAGCATACAGGTGAACTGTGTGATTCCTGTTTATCAATCTGGTTGAAGTGTGCCAATGCAAAGACAAAAGGTCGTCCCTATTTCACCTCTCTGCATGATGGTTATCCCTTCCCATAATGCCAGTTATCAGATACAGGTACAGAGTCCTGGGAAAAGAACCTATTCCTTCATCTCAAGGAAGAGAAGACCTGCCTACTGTCACCAGCCATATCCATCCACACTTTGTGGCTACAGAATTGACTGGAGTGGTATGCTCCCTGCAATGCTTTCCCGTGCAGAAAGGATGCACCTGGGGAGATCTATTTCTATGAGGAAACTCATCATAGGCATTCAGATCACTCTGTTCTGTTTTCCCCAGTGAGAAAATGGCTTAAAGTAAGGGGATGCTATCACAGAACAATGATACTAAGAATAGCATGTGGTGGAAGAAATGTGTTCAGGATATGAGCAATGTTTAGCAAAAGCTGCAGGAGACTATTTCACCGTGGAATAAAAACTTGGCAACAGCTTTGCAGCATGGACTGAAAAATCAGAGCATCCAAACTGCATGAAAGTATACTTAATGATAAATAGAAGCATATTCTTGGTTTAAAAAAAACCACATAGACTAAAGACATAAGATATTGGATCAATTGCACTCCAACCTAAAGAGAGGTAGAACAAAGGAAGCGAAATGGGCCTCAATTTAGAGACTCTCCTTGCTCTGAACTTTTCTTGCTATTCCATTCTGTGCAAAATGAGAGGAAATGCTACTATGTTTGTTTGACCATTTTCCACTGGCCAAAATAGCTTTGAATAATAAGCAAAGCTGTTTTCAGGGAAAACAGTCTCACTTTTCATTCCAACGTAAGAGATGTTAAGCAGATTTGTCTGCAATCAGGTATCTCTGACTCAGAGGAAATTTGAAGCTCAAGTTCTGCTTTTGGCCTGAACAAAAGTAAACTCTTGGAAATTCTGTGTGATCCGAAAGTGTTAGAGTAAAAAATGCAACAAGGAAACCAGCACTTGTATTTCCAAACAGCCCCAAGAGTTTAAGAGCTATCATTTCAGTCTGAACATTTTCTAAGATGACAGCAAAAGAGGGAAACAGACAGTAGAACTGAATGCCCTGGAGTCCCACGTGTTGCTGTGTTTCCTTCATGGGTCCTTTTGAATCTGGTCAGACAACAGAATAGGAAATGGAGACTGGGCAGTCTGTGTGGGTCAGGGTCATGGTACAGACCTTACAAGTTCAGGAAATGTGCTCTGACCTGGAGGCAACCCAGGGAGAGCAACAAGTAGTGATTTTCCAGCCATGCTCAGCTCTCTCAGTGAGTTTCTTAACAGGTCTTCCAGGAACTTGGTTATAGAGAAACTTAATCTGCAGCTTCCTGCTTTTTAAAACCTCACAATAAATTCTGTATTTGTTCTATAGCCTGCAATAGCAATATTTCCTTTGCTTTTTTAACATTTCAGTGTGGACATTTTTCAGATCACTCCCTACCGTGCTTTGTATTTTTCTACAGGGCATTTAGCTTCTCTCCAGCTTTCTAGAGAGTAGAGATAAATAGGTAAAGGAAATGCAAGAGAAGTGTAATTTTGCTAAAAAATGTGTATGTTCTGAATAATTAACCCTAATTAAATCTTTTTGTTTTAATATAGGTCACTTGCAAAACCTTTTTGAAAACATTTGCTCCATCTAAGAAAGTTTTGGCTCATAAATTTTTATTTGTCTAGTCCCAAGTGAAAATCACTTTCAAATAAATTAATAAAGAAAAATAAATCACCTAGTTCCATGATCAGTATGATTTTTACTGAAAATTGACAACACAGCTGCAGAGTTATGTCAGGTCAGTGCTTTAAAAAGGCTGGTCTTCAAAAACATTTCTCTGAGGAAGAACATAAGCTAGCAATTTGACTTTACCAGCTCAAGAGTGAAGCAATGCAAACATCCAACCCAACTGTTTGTGGATGGGAGAACAAGAAAAAAAAATTGGTAACCATGTTCAGGATTTAAGTATAATGGGTTTTGAAAGATCTAATCCTATTATCCCTTACTGCAGTAAATCAAACTCCGTATCTAATAGAGATCAGAAGAGACTTTTAGTTTGAATGGCAGTACTTCCACACACAGTTTGAAGTTCTGCAGGTGCTCATAGTGCTCAGTTAAGGGCTACACATCACTGTCCAGCACCCTAAAGCCTGCATTACATAGCTACAGCATTTTGGTCCAAATAACTGCATCCTCTTTACACTAAGTCTGGCAATTTCTACTTCAACCTATCTGGCCTCACAACATTCACTTCATCTCTCAACATGGGAGAGTATCAGCCTATTTCCTCTGCCAATGAAAAGCATTCATGTGGTGATGATTTTTCAACAGAAAATTCAGAAAATACAGAATGAATATATCACTTGTGTCTTATGGTGTTACAGGAATCTATCAGAGTCCATTCCTCTGGCAGGTGGCACTGATTTGGAAGAGCAGTGTGGAAATAAACACACTTCCCTGTCTCCAGCTTAACCAACATTGCTGGGTGAGGAAACAAATACCTCTTTATCACAGCCTGAGCTAGACTCTCTTCTGCTTCTTCACTTCTTCATACAGTAGAAAAATAGAGAGAAAAAAACCCCACAATTATAAATCTTTTGAAAAGAAATATCTTCACCTCTTAACTTTCCTTCTCTACTCTCTAAGTGTCTTACATAGCTGCTGTAACCACTGAATTACATTCACTTCGTCTCAGACAACTACTGCAGGGAAACACTCAGCCAATGTGGTTGAGATGCAGCAATAGAATCAAGCTACATCCCAATGGGATAAGAGCAGTTTTAAGAGGAGGCAGTGGCAGAAGGTTTCCCTTGGTAAGCACCCTTACCCAGAGCCCAGTCTGCAGGAAGACTGGGTGTGCCAGTGCGAGGCACAGCCCCCTTCCCAGAGGGCTGCTCTCAGTCCCTGTTGGGCAGCAGCCCTGGTTGCTTCCTCAAGCCACCATGAAGGTCTGCAGGCCAGGGCAGCACCAAAGCCTCCCTCCCAGGCTGCAAGGCCTCCAAATGAATACATGAGCCAACTCGCTTTCTCGCTAGCTCTGTTGGCTGGTCCTACCATGCTGGTAATTCAGTCAAATTTTCAGATACTTCTCCTTTAGAAGGTGTGGGGACATTTGCTGTCTTTTTTCTTTTTTTCTTCCCCACTGAATTTGAGGCAGACAAGTGATTATAACTTGCAAAGGGCTTATCCACTAGCTATATTTTTCAGCTGATGCTTATGGACTGTGAATATTAGGTTGTTCCAGTCTGCAAGCAGTGCACAGGAGTGGTCCCTTCTGTTTGAGTCTGGATGCCATTACCACATGAGCTGCACCAGCTCTGTGTTTTCTGAAGACCAGCTGCCTACTTAGCTGCCAGCTTTGAGATAACTGGTTTTCCATGGCTGGGAATCCCAGGTATAAGCCACCATCTGTGGTAACATGATCCACATAGTCTGCGTATTTGCTTCCTAGCAGTGTTTTTCATAATTAAACAAGACAAAGGTTGACTTTCTTAGTATCACACAATAAAAACATTTTCACTAGAAAATGTTAGCACACATCTTTTATAGAGGTACTTTTGATAACATAAAAAGGGAAATATTTCTGATTAAATCCTCCTTTACTCCTGCTCAGTTAAAACATAATGGCTTGGAAAGTTTTGAAAGAATTAAGGGAAAGTTTGAAGATCCAAAATTATTTTGAATTAAGACCTTGCAGAGTTGCTGGGGAAAAGAACTTGAAAATCTGGTCTCTTAATTGCAAATATTTTTTGCAGCAGAAACATCTAATGACACATCAAACTGCTTTTGCATGTGAAGTCCCACTGATATAAACCACATCATGTAGCAATGAATACCCAGCACTGATTTAGATATTCTAACTTTAAATCATCTTCTCCCTAAGCTCAGAAATATGCTTGGGAGAACTCCAGCCACTCCTCCACTGCAAGAACCTTGCATCAAATAGATCACAAGTTGTCAGGGACCAGGCCCAAGATGAAGGAGATGTGCTTGTTGTTTCTGCAGTCATCATTTTCTGAGTGGATTCTGCCATGCTTCTCAAGATCTGCCTCTGCAGGCAACTTCTGAAAATCCCCAAGAGTCCACATAATGCAATGGAAACAACAGAGCCTGAGCTTTTCTTTCTGGCTGTGTGATCACAAGAACAAGATGGAAACGCTGCTGTCAATCATTTCTAGCTTGGATAAGGAAGACTCTGGTAGAACTAAACTGAATCAATCTCCTCTGCCTCTCCTCTCTTGAGGAACTGCTTCCTAATAGGCTCACTGGCCATCCTAAAATAATGGGCATTACCATCATTTTCTCAGTTTATTATTTTTGGATAAGTTATACTATCTACCCACAGCATTGAATCACAGCTTAGTATTTTTTGTAGCATATACCTTTATTAGGTATTTCAAAAACTCAAAAGTAGAGTCCCATCAGCTTCAAAAGTTTGAGGAGAAAAGAAAGAAAGGTAAGTTAAAAAATATAAATACAGATATTGGAAGTCTGACCCTCATGAATACCTGAAGTCCATGACAAACCTGGCCGAGTCATATGCTGTGCACTTCTCTGGCTAATGAGTTATGTAACATAACAGCAACTGTTTTAGAAGTCATCTTTTACAAATCTCTGATAAGATTTAGAGCAGAGTAATTTTGTGAGTGCGACATGACACTTATAATCAAACCTGTAAGACAGGTAAGAGAATTTTACAACAATCCCTCCATCTTGAATGGTAATACTACCTATAACTTCAAAGCCTTAAAACACCATTGACAAATGGATTTCAACCTTTACGCATACAGCAGCAGTCATAAATGTTTTTATGTAAATAGGGTAGTCACATCCAAGGATATGTTCTGTAATCACTTGGTCAATGTTTCGGAACAAGGCTTTGAGTTCTGTCTCCTCAGAGGCAGCTGTGTCTGTCAGCTACACTAAATACTGGGATTCTCAGACAGTTTCAAGAGTTTTTGGCTCATTTCTCTTGAGAGAGGTCTCTGCATTCAGTCACAGCTTTATATTACCATTTGTACACCACAGTCATTAAGCATGATATTTGTACCCACCCTTCGAAACTGACACAAATCTCTTCTAAAATCTGGCTTAAAAACCCAATGGTTTCCACATCACTTATTAAAGCTGCATTTCACTATAGGTGTTTTGAGAAGACATTAAGAAAGAGGTAGGTTCAAAGATCTGCACTCATATGGAGGCTGGTCCCAACAACACTGACCAATTCTGCTAACAGAGAAAATCTAAGGATATGGTAGTTCAGGCAGCAAAAGCTCTGCCATGTGTGCACAGAACCCAGTGGAGACATTCCACACCTCAGGAGTACTCCCAAGGAAGACCTACAGTGTTTGACCTACAGCAGCCCTTAGAAGAGACAAAGGAAAATGTTGGAAGACCTAACCCTGAAACAATTCACCATTAACTGCCTTTCCTTTGGACTATCACAGATATATTAGTATGGAGAGAAAAGGCAATGCACTGGTACTCCTATTTTTGGCCAGACTTCTGATCAGAGACAGAGAAATAAATAAAAAATTAATGGTTGGAGTTGGAGGAACTAATCTAATGTTGCAACTCTGAACATCTTAGGCTCTTTGTCTCCATGTACAAGCAAGAACACAATAATGGCCACAGTGGCTGGATTCAGGGCTGACTTATGTCCTGCTCTCCATCCCAAAGCATATACTGCAGACACTCAGCTCACTCAGAGCACAGAACAGAGCATCAGAGGCTGAGCCCATCTGTCCTTCTGACTCTGAGGAGCCCTGGCTGCTATCTCAGGTACACAGAGCTGAACATATGTCCCTTTTCCCTTGTCTGTCTGAGGAGTGACTAAGCTTAGTGCGAAACGGGGAAATATCACACTTCCCACAGAGCTGAATGACAGGAGGATCCAACCCTTTAATTGCACCAGATTGTGACGAGCTTTGAGGCAACATCTTGGTAATAAATGTTAAAAATGTTGCCAAGACATGGTGCCTGTGGACCAGGACTCAGAGAAAATAGGGAATGGGGAAAGTGACAACCTGCAAAGGGTTGTCAGGATGTCAGGATGACGTGCTTCTCCATTAGCCCAAAGCAAGGTTTGAACTTGCTTTGAAATCAGGTGGCAAACCACACCTGGAGCATGGGAGAACACCCAGGCCCCTGATGGGTGTTCTGACAAATTAAATCAGCAGATCTAATTTAATCATCAGGTCAGTCTATCTGGCCTTGAATGAGTGTTAGATATCAAGATGTGAACTTTACAGGAACTTACCTCAGATGGTCAGTGTTGCCTGCACCTTTCATGAGTGGACTAAGGCAGTAGTCCATGCTTCACATTAAACTGATTTCACCACTGCACACCAAAACTTCCTCTTTTCCTCCACTCCTCTCCTGACCATCTTTTCTGCTAAACAGTGTCCCTAGTGAAGAAACTGTAGATTATGCTTGACTTTTAATTCACATGCCAACAAAGCAGCAGTATCTGATAACAAGAGAATAATCAGAAACTGACATGAAATATCAATTTACTATAAATACAGCTTCAAATGAGATATACAAATACCAGATTAATTTTATTAAGAGAAAGCATGCAGATAAAAGTTGTACTTGTAGTCAAAGAAATTTTATTCCCCTAATAATGTATTCATGAGGTGAAAGTGAAGACACTGGCTGAACGTGACCTAAGTACTTAACTTCAACTCAGAACTGTGTAATTAACAATGTTAATTATAGTCATGCCAACACAAGGTTAGGCACAGCTGGAGATAGAAAGTATGTTCTAGTAATTGAGAGATTACCCACCAATAAAAGACAAACAAATAAGACCTGCCAAGTTACATTGCATATTTCAATTTTCCATGGGTATGTTTTATTTTCCTTCTGTGCAGCTATTCCCTCTTTAGTTTTAGTTTATGAGACAAGGGCATTGTACCTTCAGAAGAAGTGCTAAACAACTTTACTTCAAATACTGCTGTTACTCCAGCCACCATGTTTTTTTTTCTGTTCCCATGACATGAAGCATGTCAATTCATTCTCAAAACAGTGTAAAAGAATGGAAAGTTAAGTTGGGACAACATTTCTCTTTTCAAAACATGCTTGCATTTTATTTGTCACATGGAACTCAGGAACTGTATGCTGCTTCCTTCAAAAAATAGGAGAGGGTAAGTAGTATGATAATCAGTATTTTGGAGAAAATATTTTGGAGTAGTTTTCTCTCCATCTGTCTTAAGAGAGAAGTCTAACAATTGCAGAACCTAATGTGCCAGTAAGACATGACAAATAAAACTCTGATTTGGGGCATCAATACTTGAATAAACCTTTCCCAGTACTGCAGGTCTGGTGGTGGATCTTTTTCTGAAACAGTTTTCATGATGATCTCCATCTGCTTAGGGCAACAGCATATTCAAAGACAAGGGCAGTAAGCATGAGTCATTAACAAAATTGCTCTTGTATATATGTACACTGAACACCCACGGGCCAAATTACACAGAAACAGCCAACCTATCACTTGTTCTAATTCAGTGTAACATAACAGCAGAAAGATTTGCAGGGTGGGAATATCTCATTGTGAAAAAACATGTTTTAAAGAATTGGTGACAGATGGCTATACATGAAATTGAATGTAATAAACACAGGTTTTAGCTTTTAGAAATAGATACTGAATTATCTGTAACACAGCATTCCCACCTTTCCAAAAACAGTGTATTTAGTAATCCATCAGAGCTACGTAGAGTCCTGTCAACACTCACCTGAAGGAAATGCCTTTCTATTCTATGATCATAAAATCATAAAATTGTAGCTTCATAGATTGGTCTGATTTGAAAAGAACCTTTAAAGTTCATCTAGTTCATCACCCTTCCCTGCAATATGTAGGGACATCTTCAACTAGATCAGGTTTCCCAGAGCACCTTCCAATCTGAGCTTGAATGTTTCCAGTGATGGGGCACCTACCACCTCTCTGGGCAACCTGTTCAGGTGTTTCACCATTGTCAACAATTGTATATGTTCCTTATATCTAGTCTGAATCTACACTCTTTTAGTTTAAAATCATGAACCCTTGCACTATTGCTACAGTCCCTACTAACACATCTGATTCATCTTTCCCTTTACACACTTGAAGACTGACACGAAGTCTCCCTGGAGACTTCTTTTGTTATCACCATTCTATTCCTGCTACTGATGCTCAGAGAGGGATATCCATTCTTCAGAATGCATATGTCTGACACATACACTGATTGATTGGTCGATGTTGCTTACAAACATCTTGGGACGTCTCAGAAGTCTTTTATGTCACTTAATAAGTCATTTGCAAGGAGTGGCTGTGAGTGCTTTGCCATGCACCTGCAACTGAGACTTTGGCCCAGCCTATGCACATGCAGGAGGGCAAAGCAAGGAAGAGCAGGAAGCCTGCACATTCATGGAAGCAGCAGTTAAAGACAGGAAGGGGAAGCACAGTTACTGTGCAAGGCACTGTCCTTATCCACAATTCCTTGTACACTATAGCTCACCAGAAGGGTCCCATTGAGAGATGGTCCAAGAAGACTGAACCAGATGGCTTGGCAGCAGGCTGCAGTGCTGCTATCAGGAGGATCCTGGGCCAGAGGTCATGTACAAGACACAAACTGCCATAGAGGCAGCACATCTCCAGACCCTTTCCAGATCAAAAGACTATGCACAACAGCTAGAACTTGAGACATGGGCTATGTCTGGACTCCCAGAACAGGAGAGGGCCAATAAAATTAATATATGAGCAGCACAGTGCAGATGCTCTGAAACACCTATAAACAAGCAGCACTTGTAATGAATTCAAGAGCATGTTACTGACTCCCCAACACTTGCTGTGCTTGTTCATCTGCAGAAATGTCCCACAGCACGATAAGATGTTTAGAGGAGTTACTGCTTTTCTCTATGTTAACACAGAAGGCTAGTATTGTCAGGGCTTAATTTTGTATGATTCTCCAGACAAAAAATGTCTTAGCTGTCATCTATGTAAACCAACTGAGACTGATAGTCTGTGAGTAGCAGCAAGAAAATAGCACTACACAAGGATGCTGATGAGCTCTTGTGTTTGGTTCTGGACAATAATCTTGAAGTAGACTGAAATTGAATTGGAAACAAATATGGTGATGGAACAGAGTGAGGCCTGCCTGAGCTGAAAGGACTGAAGGACTGGAGTTGTTTAGCTTAGCAAAGCAAAGACTGGAGAGGGTATGTTCACTACCTGTAAATTGACTGGGTAGATAAACACCAGGGGAAGAATAAAATTATTTGGGGAAAAACAAAGTGTTGGCACAAGAAGTGGCTCAAGTTGGTTTTGAATATATTTAAGCTGGCTTTTTGAAGTTTTTCTAACAACGGGTGTGAAGCTTATTTAAAAGGTGAAAGGAGGATAAAATCCAAGGGTACTTCTATGCTTAGATTCAAGAAAGGTCTCAAAGTATCAAGGTTGCTTAAGATTACAAGAGACCAAGACAAGAAGGGCAAAGGCGCTGCCTTCATTTTACATTTCTTGTCAGGTTTTTCCATAAGCCATTATTCAGCAGTAAGCAGTCAGACTGCAGTTTTTCAAAGTTCCTGCTTACTTATGGCTACCTAATGCATGCAAATATGTAAATGCATTAAGCAGAAATCAGTGTGATGGATATAGTCAGTGTGATGCGATGGTCAGAAAAGGACTAGTGACCAAGAGCATAGATAATAATTCCTTAAATGCTCTAATTTCCGTTTTTAAAAGTTATCCATCCACAAGGTTGGCTGTGCTCTTTCCTTTTTATTTTAAGTAGTGCATTTCAACAGTTTACTCCTTTTAGCAGTAAAATCTAAATAATGAGGTGATTGGTGACAGCCAACGTGGCTTCACTGAAGGCAAGTTGTATCTGACAAATTTGGTAGCCTGCTATGATGAAATTACTGCAGTGGTGGATGAGGAAAGAGCAACAGATGCTGTCTACCTGAACTTGTGCAAAGCATTTGACAATATCCTGGATAACATCCTTGTCTCTAAACTGGAGACATGTGGATTTTCAGATGAAACAGTTGTTGGATAAGTTGTTGGATAATTTCTTATCCAAGTTGTTGGATAAGAAATTGGCTGGATGGTCTCTCTCCAAGAGATGCAGTCAACAGCTGAAGTGGAGACCAGTGGCAACTGCTGCTGCTCAGGGCCCAGTATTGAGACCATCACTGTTTGAAATCTCAGTCAGTGACAGAGACAGTGAGAGTGAGGGCACCCTCAGCAAGTTTGTCATTGACATCAGCTGTCAACACACTGGAGAGAAGGGATGCCATTCAGAGGGAGCTGGACAGGCTGGAGAGCTGGGCCCATGTGAATCTCATGAAGTTCAATAAGGCCAAATACAAAGTCCTACTCCTGGGTTGGGGTAATTCCAAGTACAAGCTGGGTGGAGAATGGATCATGAAGAGAAGGACTTGGGGTGCTTGTGGTGAGAGGCTGGAGGCCAATCATGTTCCAGGCTTCATCAAAGGGAGCACCACCAGGAGCTGAGGGAGGTGATTCTTGCCATCTTCTCGGCTCCCATGGGACCCCATCTGGAGTGCTACATCCAGCTCTAGGGTCAGCAACATAGAAAATATGTTGATCTGTTGGAAAAAGTTCAGAGAGACATGAAGCTGATGGCTGTAGCACCTCTGCTATGAAGACAGGCTAAGAGGGTTGGAGCTGTTTAGTCCAGAGAAGAGGAGGCTTTGGGGAGACCTTGCGAAGGCCTTTCAGTACCAAAGGGGCTACAAGAGAGATGGAGAGGGACTTTTCACAAGGGCAAGCAGAGATAGGACAAGGGCAAATGGCCTTAAGCTGAAGAAGGGTAGATTTTGATATGAGGAAGAAAGTCTTTACTGTGAAGGTGGTGATGCACTGGCACAGGTTTCCCAGAGAAGTTGTGGATGCCCCATCCCTGGAATTGTTGGACAAAGCTCTGAATCTGGTCTAGTGGAAGGTGTCCCTACCCATGGCAGGTGCATTGGAACAAGATGATCTTAAAGGTCCATTTCAACCAAAGTAATTCTAAAATTCCATTATTTTATTATCTACTTGGTTAAAATTGCAGACATGCCCTAAAAGTTAGTAAAAGTAATAAATTCAATGGGCAAGTACATCCTATTGAAGTCCTAAGGAAACTGATGTACAATTATTTGAGCATGAGATCTAATGAAAAGAGAAAGATGCTTAGAACTGTTACAAGTAAAAGTGGAAGAGATCACCTAATCAGCTGAGAGACGGAGAAAGGAAATGTGTCTTAAAATTTGCTTTTTAAAGAGAGCAAATACCCAAAGAGAACCTCCAGTCACTAACATTTGCACAACACCAGCCGGAAAAGTCTGGCAGTTTTTCTTATTCCCAGATAAGTTTGCAATGAGATAGGTGGGTTGCAAATGTCAAATAGTGTATTACAACAAAAACTTTCCTGACAGGCAGAAGAGCTCAGTAGTGGCTCAGCAGTAGCCCTTCAGTGCTCTCCCCCAATAAATCCTAGCAAGATTCAGCCCTCCACTATACACAGAACAAACAATCTAGCTATGAAGCATGTCAGATGTAGTACATCCTCAAAAGAAGTAGATGTTATGTTTCACTCTGGATGATCCATGCAAGACTGCCTGACCCAGTTTCAAGTCCACACTTGCTTGGAAAGACATGCAAAAGAAAAGAGGCATTCTGCAGTATGTTCCCAACCAATGGTGTTCAAATGGATATCCCACTACTCAGACCAGGCAGTCCAGATCAAATTTAGGACATGCAGGCCACAGCATTCCTTCCTCTGCTTTTGTCTACTGATGACAGCATGCATAGATCAGGACAGCCTGAACATATCTCTGTTGTTTTTTCCTTCAGCTGAAACCAATGCAGCCTTTTCTGAATAAATGATGGTATGAAGAATAATAAGCTTGGCCCTAGCATCACCCAGATTATGCTTGTAGGCAAGAAAAATACCGCTCTGCTGCAAAGCTATAGCAGCAAAGCTACCTAGAAATTGGCATGCATCTAATGTGTGTTTTAACACACACTCAGAGAGGACTGTTCGGGTTCTGTTGGCCAGACTGAGAACTATTTTTGCACCCGCAAGGCAATCTTCTGCTATGGGATGAGATCAGTATACAATCAGGATGCAACAGCAGTTCTAGCATGCAGTCTCACTCTGTTATTCAGGCCCATTCTCTAAATTTCTATCATCCCATGGATAGGGTTCAGTAGAGGGCAGCCTCACTCTACAGAGCAAAAAGAGCTGGGAGAAGAACAGGAAGTGAAAGAATCTTGTTCCACAACTGGTGACATAAAAATTAAAGTTTCTTAGCCAGTCACTACAGAAATAGACATTATCTAGTGTGCCTTCAGCAAATTTGCTAACACCAAATCTGAGTGTTGCATTTGACATGTCTGAGGGAATGAATGGCATACAGAGGGAGGACCTTGGCAAGTCCAGAGGTGGGCCTATTAGAACCTCATAATGTTCAACAAGACCAAGTGCAAGGTGCTGCACCTGGGCTATGCCAACCCCTGGTATCAGCACAGGCTGGGGGATGAACAGATGGAGAGCAGCCCTGTGCGAAGGCCTTGGGGGTGCTGGTGGGTGAGAGGCTGGACATGACCCAGCCATGGGCACTCCCAGCCCAGAAAGCCAAACGAGTCCTGGGCTGCATCCAAAGCAGCGTGAGCAGCTTCTGCTACTCTGCTCTAGAGAGACACCAGCAGAAACTACAGTATCAAGCTGCCAGGTCCTCAGTACAGGAAAGTCATGGAGCTGCTGGAGCAGGTCCAGAAAAGGGCCACACAAATGATCAGCAAGATGAAGCACCTCTCATATGAAGAAAGACTGAGAGAGTTGGAGTTTTTCAGATTGGAGAAGGGAAGGGTACAGGGAGGCATTATTGTAGCCTTCTGGTGCCCAAGGTAGATAAGATGAAGCAGACTTTTTAGTACAGCCTGCAGAGATAGGAAAAAGAGGTAATTGTTTTAATCCAAAGAGCAGATAGTTTCCGACTAGATATAAGGAGAGAGTGACTGGAAAGCTGTCCAGGGGAAAAGGACCTGGGGGTGGTGATTGACAGTGGCTGAACATGAGCCAGCTGTGCCCAGGTGGCCAAGAAGGCCAATGGTACCCCAGCCTGTACCAGCAACACTGTGGCCAGCAGGATGAAGGCAGTGATCATCCCTGTGTGCTTGGCGCTGGTAAGGCCACTCCTCAAGTTCTGTGTCCAGTTCTGCAAGTGAGTTCCTCCTCACTACAAGAAGGACACTGAGGGGCTGGAGCATGTCCAGAGATGGGGAACAAGGCTGGAGAAAGGTTTAGCAGCAAGGCGGGGTTCAACCTCTTCTGCCAGGCAGCCAAGGACAGGATGAGAGGACACAGCCTCAAGCTGCAGCAGGAGAGATTCAGGCTGGACATCAGGAAGAATTTCTTCATGGAAAGGGTTGGAAAGCATTGGAATTGGAAGTTAGCATCCCTGCAGGTGTTCAAGAAACAACTGGACATAGCACTTAGTACTCTAATCTAGTTGTCAAGGTGGTGATCAGCTAAAGGTTGGACTCATTGATTTTATAGGTCTATTCCAAGCTAAATAATTCTGTGATTCTCTCAACACTTGGAACCAGTCACCCAGACAGGTTGTAGATGCTCCATCCCTGGAAATATTGAAGGTCAGGTTGGTCTGGGCTCTGAGCAACCTGATCTAGTTGAAGATGTCCCTGATCAAGGTAGGGGGTTTGACTAAATTACTTTTAAAAATCACTTTCAACCCAAATCATTCTACGGTTCTATGATCATAAATGAGAATAACTTTGTAAAATGAAAATACTAACCTCCTTGCTAAAACAGCTATGTTGTGGGTGCTATTTACAGATGAGGGAACAAGGGTCATATTAACTGACTAGTATAAAAGGATGCCTGCAACAAGAGTGCTATATAAGGGAGTTTAGAAATCTACATTTCCATTACACTAGTTGTCACCTTGCAGTCAACCTTCTGCTCACTCAGATGGATCAGGACAGAAGTGGAGCAATTAGCCAGTAAAAAGACAACTTTGTCTATAAAAGTCACTGATAACAGTCAGTAAAGAGAGATCCCACAGCACAGATGCCTGTTCTTTACCACCAAGCATGAGAAGTGCATTTCTGCCCTCAGCCATCACATGAAGCAAGAGGTTATCTTTGTTTTAGCTCACACCATTAAGATATTTTAGTACTCATAAACATACATGTCATTTTTTTAATTCCAGAGACAGTATTTGACCTGATTATGACCAATAAATTTTCTGTTTTCATTATGATTATCATGAAGTTCTATTTTCTTTTATCTGGTCTACATTTACAGCCATTAATGTTACCTCTCTTCAAGGTTCTATATTATGATGATGGGTACGACAGGTTTACAGTTTGCAAAACTTTCCTAGTTTAAAGCATTAACAGTCTCAGAAGGGTCTCACTTAAGCAGGCAGGTCCCTGAAGTGATTTTGATGCTAATGCATTAATATGTGACTGAAGTCAGATACTGCTTCATGATCAGAATTAAATAATCACACCCTTAAGCACCTTCTCTTTTAGGTGCTATGTGGTTCATCATCTTTGCTCTTACTTTGAGGGTAAATAACTCTATGCATCACCTTCATTTTTTATGACAGGATGCAAATGGCATGGCACTTCAGAAAGGAGTGGACTCGTATCCTGTATATGATTAGGTAACATTTTCTCTCATGTCCATCTTGAAACTATGAGGCATTAAAGAGTTTTCACTGAAGTTTCAACAGCATGATGAGAAAGTACCTTCAACCAGATGCCCATGCCACTGTCTCCAGAGGGCTGTTCAAGGCCAGCTTCATCCATATATTTACGGAATGAGGGAAGTCACAATATGTGTTATACTTTCTAAGGCCAGCCTTGTCTTTATGGCAACCCAGATTTTCTCAGATCCCTTTGAATTATTAATGATCACAAATCACTGAGGTGAAAGTCCTCAGCAGAGTTTGCACAGAGGCTATCTCTTTCCTTCACTAACTCATTAAATGTGACAAACGTGATCTCCAGAATCCACTGATTTCCAGCATGAGAGGCAACTGGCCTTTTTCTGCTAGCTGAAACATTAACCAGGCTCTAATTTGTAAGAAGACTACTCCTAATCTTGATTTCTTGAGGCTCTTTTCCCAGCTGTCTAACCAGCAGCTATCTAACTGTGGAAGCCATGACCTTGGCAGCATGCAGGCCAGTTATAAAAAAAGTTATAAGTTTACGTGAAAACAGAAAGCCATTCCTGCCATGTGTGAGGTTACCCAATTAAAACACATAAGGAGCACTGTTTCTTCCCATTCTTCTCAAAGTGCACAACTGCCAGCAAGTCTGAGGCACACACATGTGGTCTTTCAACAATGTGCTAGAATTATTGTCTCATTTTGGTCTCATAATAACTATACTTTTGTGTGCATTAGAGCCAGCTGTAGGATTCAGGTCAGCATTTTCTACCTGAAGTATAAATTACTTCTGCAGGCTTGATTTGATTTGTGACTGTTTCACACTAAAACATAGCATCAACTAATTTTTCTTTTTAAACATGCCCAGTTTGGGTCAAAGCACCCTCCTTTTGCTGTCTCACCAAGGCAAATATAGAAGTGCTGGAAATTGAATACTACTTATATTTTTATAAATGCTGAAGAAAAAACCATCAACTGAACTATATAGAACACTTTTAGATCAAGGGAACAGGTCCCCAATTTAAGGATCACAGATTGCTCATTTTGCATACGTATGCAAGTATGCCACTGAGCTTCACCCATCATCCTCCTACATTTAAAGAACATTCAGCCTGCAAAGTAAAGCACTTAGAGGCAAAGTAACAAAAGAATAAAGTGTGCCTGTTAGCTTTAATACAGCCCACTCACATGTGTGAACAATCCTTAATGCTAGTGAAATGCCTGTACTTTCAAGACAGATAGAGAAAAACTTAAGACAACTTAAAAAGGAAAGCAGAAGACTTTTCAGTCTATATAACATTATGGAAAAAACAGATTTCATTCTTCGCTTTCTACTTTTGATAGAACTGTTTTCCCTTAATCCTTAAATAGATACTCAAATATTTTCACAGGTTCTGGAAAGGCTGTGATTCATATTCAGCAATGCAAAGAATATCATGGTGTAACAGCAGGTTCAAAAGGTTCAGGCAGCTACTGAATGCTGAGAAATTAGTCTTCCTATAAATGCTGAGTGACACCAGCATCAATAAAGCAGTCAGGGAAAGAAGTATGAGCCTTGTGGAAAAGTTTGACAGTTCCAATAAATGATGATAAGATGTTGCTTTCAAAGGAAGTATTCCCATTGCCTTCTTCTTTGAGACATTTTGCTGGAATGCTGCTTTTGAGAATTATAGAAAATAAAGCATTAATATTCTTCAAAGGGAGATTAAAAATTAATTCAGCTATTAAGCAATATGTACCTCCCAGGCAGAATTTATGTAAGTGACATTCTGAGCTTCAAAACATGGGAGGATATGATAATTAATATCTAACTCTTTAAATGTATAGAGAAATTAAGGACCTTGCATAAAACTCAGAAGAAAAGATAGAATCTTGTGCTCCTAATTCTGTCTTCATGGATAGTTAAATGACTTTTCCCTCATTTCCAACAGCTTTTCCTCACTACTTAGACCACAAATTCTGTAATGGCAGATACTGTGTAACTTTAAAGACCTAATCTAATGAGAATGAAATCTTGTTTGGGAGATGCAGAGGCAGTATGGTGAACATGGATGAAAACTGTGAATAAAAATAGTGCCATCAGTGGGCTGTTCTATGTCACCTACACTTGAACTTCTAGATTCTGCTTAGGAACCGTTTCATCACCATGTAGCAGAAAACATACATAACTGAGGCATCCAAATAATAGATTCATAGAATGGTTTGTAAGGGACCCTGAAGGACATCTGGTTCCAATCCTCCTACCACAGGCTGGCAAACTTTGCACTACAGCAGATGGCACAAAGGCCTGTAGAACTGGCCTTAAACGCTTCCAGAGATGGGGCATATACAGCTTCTCTGGGCAACCTGTGCCAGTGTATCACCACCCTCACAGTAAAGAATTTCTTCCTAATAGCTAATCTAAATCTACCTTCCTTCAGCCTAAGGCTGTTTTCCCTTGATCTGTCAGGATATGACCTTGTAGAGTCACTCTCTAGCTCTCGCATACTTGAATGCTCCTATAAAGTCTCCCTTGACCTTCTCTAGGCAGACTATGGGAAATAAGGAAAGCCTTACAGGACAAGGACTTTTTTCACCTTTAAATGCTGTTAAATCCTGTTCACTTGTGTTCACTTTTGTTAGCAATAAAGCACTCTGGGAAGGGTTCAGCTGTAGGTTGGACAGCCAGAGAGTGAGTTGATAGTCACCTCGTGTGTGAGGCAGTGCTTGGCTGGGGAGATGCGTGGACCCAACATGATCAGAGAGCTGATTGGGTAAAGGGACATGTGAAGAGTGACACCACAGGGGCAGGCAGCCAGTGTGGGCTTGTTTGGTTAAGTTTCAGTTAAGTTTCAGTTAAGTTTTGAGTATAAAAAGGCTCAGTTCATTACGATAAACAATCTCCTTCAGAGCAAGCAAGGAGGTCTTTGTGTCTTTGTTCCCCATTGTTACAGCAGACCAGCTGCAATTCCATCAGTCTTCTCTCATTGGAGATGTCCCCCATCCTTCTGATCTTCTTTGTGGCCTCTAGACTCACTCCAACAGGTGAGTTATGTTAGATACATCTTTCTTATGTTGAAGGCCACAGAGCTGGATGCAGGGTTCCAGGTGGGGTCTCACCAGAGCAGAGCAGAGCAGAGCAGAGGGGCAGAATCCCCTCCCTCACCCTGCTGCCCATGCTGCTTTGGATGCAGCCCAGGATACAACTGGCCTTGCAGACCACAAGTGCACATTTGCTGGCTAGACCACACAGCTTGGTGTCAGAGGCAAACTTGCTAAGGGTGCCCTTGATCCCACTGTCCATGCTGTTGACAAAAGTGTGAAACAGCAGTGGTCCCGGTATGAACTTGCATTATTTGGACAAGCAAACACACAAAAAGCCTGCATTGTTTTCTAATTATGTTTGAAAAGGCCATCACACTACGGAAGAGATTATAGAAAACAACTCAATTTTAGAAGCTGTAATAGGAAGTGAACTAAAAAAGAAATTATACCTATCCTTTCTTTTTCTTACTTTGTGGCAACATCAGAGAGTTATGACTGGGAGCTGTGGAGACTATGGAAATGAAAAAATACTATCATCTTGCACAGCTCACAAGAAAGGACATTGCATTACCACAGTCTTCTGAAGTATTTTTTTTCTTCAGTGTGTGTTCAAGTCCCCTTACACAGGAAACAGCCTCTGAGCATGAAACATCAGTTATCACTTCAATGTCAGTGCCTTCTCCACAGCAGCACAACCCCTTCTTTCATTTCTGCAAGGAATTGCCAGTGTGTCACACACAGCTTCAAGTGGTTGTCAGGGCCATCACTGTCTCCCCCTAGGTGATGGGGAGGACAGTTCTGAGGCTACACAAGCTTGACTCCTGATAATCCCTGAGAGCTGCTTCTTACCATATCAGCCTCAGTGCAAACAGAAGACACCCCAGCAAAGCTGCCAAATGGTATGACTGGAAATAACACACCGTTTGTGAGGAAGCAGGGTGTACTCAGACGGCTTTGGTCGGTGCCCAGGTATGATGTATAAGAGCAGGGCTTGTCCTTGCAGGGTGCTAACTGCCCCACTCATCTAAGCACTTGCTGCCAGTGGCACAAATGTCAGCCAGCCTCATTATCTGTGTCTTTATACAAAACGTGTGGCACCAAAAAATGAGGAGCCGTATCTCTCTCACTCCCTTTCCTTTTAACCAATTTCTGCTTTTGCCTAGCTAAGCAAACCAATTTAGGACGACAGGTTTTCTGGTGTAATAGGCTGCTGCTATAACAAATTTTATCTTTCAGAAAAGGTAATAAGTGCTGGTACAGCTGCTGCCACCAGTAATGAAAAGAGAAGCCTGCACAGCAACTTTGTCATTATAGCATGCACCCCTCCTTGATTTCCCCTATGTTCTTCAACAGAAGAATAATGGGGGGAAATAGATGTCTTTATTGACACATAGAAGTCATCCCTTTCCAGAATTCTACTTCACAGATAAAGAAGAGACTGTTGTGTTTGCAGGAATATTAAAAGATGCTCTTGCAGGCATCTTTGCATTCCCATGATAGAGTCAAAAATATTTTAGTTTGCAGTTCATCCTCCAACAAGCAGCTGGCCCCACTGAACTTTGAACTTATTCTAATATGTTGTGTGTATAAAGGACATTCCTTAGCAAAGAAAGGTTGGGTTTTGGGCTTTTTTTTCCATGAAACAATAAGTCTCTGGTTGATAAAAAATTGAAGAATTTAGGCTATTTATTTATGGTGTTAGACTGTATGCTATTTTTCCAAACAGAACTGAAAAAAGAAGTGGCATCTTCTTGCCTCTTATTATTCACTAGGAGACCTGTTTATCAATGTTATTTTTTTTTTCTGGCACCTTCTGAAGGGAACTACTGCAGTTAGAGGTAGCATTCAATCAAAATACAGATCTGAGCCTCTTCAGTTTCTAAAATACATAAAACCTAGATGTAAATTATGGACCTGGGCTCACTATTTGAAAAAAAAAAAAAAGTATTTGGTGCTTCTGCTGTTAGTATTTGACAAAAATTAAAGTCAGTCTGTATTTCATAAAAACGTTCCAATTTAGTGGTGTTTTGATATAAACCTTATATTAACTTCCACTCTATCAGAAAAATCAGTTCCATTTCAAATACCCTCACAGGTCAGGTCAAGCACATCTGGCCATTGTATGCATGAGAAATTTCATCATTTTTTGTGCTAAAAAGTGGCCAGGTGGGAAGCAGAGACTAAATGGACACACGGTGATGGGTAATTTCATTCTCATTATTCACCAACTCAGGGACTGTATCTTTAAATTAGAAAATTTAAATTCCTCATTTAAATCATGAGGAAATTGCTTTTGTTGTGCTCTACAAACAGCAGGTCTGTGCCAGTCTGTACAGGATGCATACATATGCCCTTGCCTGTTGTATGCCCCCCTGATATTATAATCCTGAATATTGAAAAGCAGTGCAGCATGCCACAGGATTTACTTGTTCAAAGCTGATGCTGTACTTCAGGGTTTTGCAAATTTGCCTTGTGCAGGACTTCTTTTTGCTATTGTCCTGCACCAGGCAGTATCAGTTCTGCTAGGAAGGAGACTTGCTGGTATTTCTGCAAATAAACTGGACGCATTTCTCTCATGCATTTCTATAATTTCCCTAGATTTTGCCTAATTTGGGAGGGAGGTTTGCATACTGTAATCATAAAGCCTGAGCCTTTACCTTCTAAGGTATGACACATATCCTTCATATTACTCTGAGATCACCACACCAAAATTACATGCAAATTAAATATGCATCTCCGGGAGATGACAAAGAAAATGCACTTTAAGATGCAAGTTCTTTGCCAACAGGAGCACTCACTAGTCTGTAGTTTACAGAAATCAAAGCAATCTTGGTCAGCCTGCAGATGTTTTAGACTGAACCATACAGAGAAGACAATGTTTCTCAGCCAAACCTATCTGGCACTCCCTTCTCCTATTATGGCAGGTAGTTATTTCAGCTTTTCTTTCACCAAAATTAAGAAATCAAATTATTTTGTTCATGCTGCTATATCAAAATACTTGTGCTTTCACTTAGCTCCAGGCAAGTTGTGGCCAGCAGGATTAGTCCAAGGAGCACCCTTAATTTGGACATTCAAATACAAACTGGTACAGGAGATTCCTCCTGACCTTCATGGAACACATTTTACTGTGAGGGTGACTGAGCACAGGCACAGATTGCCCAGGGAGGTTGTAGAGTCTACATCCTTGGAGACACAAAAAAGATGTCTGGACATGTTCCTGGACAATCAGCTCTAGGTGGTCTTTCTTGAAATGAGGGATTGGATCCTATGACCTTCAGATGTCCCTTCCAACCTCAGCCATTCTGTGATTCTGACGGCCTGGCTGTGCTAGCACATTGATCTTGTTCACTAACAGAATGCCTTCTGTTTGACTAACGTGACCTTGGGTCTGTCTGCACATCTCAGTGGAGAAAGTCCTTTTTTTTGCCATTGTAAACCACTTCCAGCTGCAAACGGAGTGTCCCCATAAATAGATTTCTTTAAAGCATCTGCTTGACACAGCACAACTAATCAACTCTTATGAAAGAAGGTGCAGAAAAATCAAGATTAAGCAAAGATAAGGATGTAATTACTCTTTTTCAGGGTGTCTTCTTATCCTGCTTCCCATTTGCTGTCAAGAAAAGAACAAGTGAGGGATGACTGCAGGGAATAAATGTTCTTGTCAGTGAATGCTAAAGCAGCAATGCTAGGCTGGGCAACAGCAGGAGCTTCCTATATATGTGGTAGTTTCCTATCACCCATCTTACTGGAAGACAAGATACTTTGCTTTTTTCCACTTTCTAAAGAACTTGGCTGTGGTGGATGCAAAGACTAAACAAAAATTGAAAAGTGGGTGAAAAAAAAAAATTGAAAAGACCCACTCTCCTTGGAGAAAGTTCCTTATGTGTAACCAAGGGCAGGAAAGACTAATTGTTCTCAGGTACCTGGATCTATCTGCTTCCCCCTCTGCAGCAGACCAAATATAACCCTGCCTTTGGAGACAGTGACTGGGGCTATCATGAAGAACCCTCTCCAGTCCTCAGAGGCACAGTTCTACCAATCCAAATTCCTTGTGTCCCATGGTAGGACCATGGATATGACTCTGTCCATCTCCCTGTCTTCCTCAAAGCTCACAAAGAACAGGGGGGGACTACTAGGAATGAGAGATGAACTGCTTTAAAAAGAGTCAGACCAAAGTCCTCTCCTGGCACAGCTACCTGTGACTCACCATACAGGTGTTACTTTATGTACAATTTGTGTCCCTGGTAAATGCCTAGAGGCATTTCTTGGTCCTCTATGATGATGCAAAGGGGAAAGCCAAACTCTTCCTAGGCATCCCCACTGAGCTCTTCATTCAGTCACCTCTTTCCGTAGATGAAGGTGCAGAGGCAAGCTATGCACTTATTTTAAATACCCTTTGCATATATCACTCCATTCCACTGCTCTTTCTAGCAGAAACTGACAAATAGTAACAATGGCTTTTGTTTCCTTTGCTTGAGACTTCACTCAGACAGCCTTCCTGCTCAGCACAAAGTCCAGTCCATCAGTGTCATCTCCACTCAGTAGTCTGGAGCCTTGAGAAAGCAGCAGGCTACATTTAAAGATGGGAAACAGGTTAGAGTAGCAATCAGTCAGGACTGAGCTTTGGAGCTTCCAGGAAAAGATCTGGATAGTGACACTTCATCAACTGTAGAAAAGCTATTAATCCAACTTTGACCTTATGGCAGGAACAGTGGATAGTAGTCTAGCACTTATGTTACTATCTGAAGATGTCTGGGAGGGAAAATATATTTCAAATCAGAGCCACCTACCTTTCATGTGATTATTCGGAGTAAAGCAAGGCTCCTTTCCCCTTCGGGTCCCACTGAACATGGGAAACGACAGTCTTTGCTTTCACAGGGCTGCTTGTATGACAACTTCTTTTCCACTTTGCACTTTAGAAGCAGCAGGAAGCAATTATCTCCACTCTTTGTTTATTGTCAATTTAATTTCTCTTGTCTGCTGAAGACTTCTGTGGCAGAAAAATGCTGAGACTACAGGAGGTACAGAAAAAACAGCCCTAGCAGGTAAGAAACCTGTGAGTTTATCTGGTGTGTATCCTAGTTTGGTCACACACTCTCAAACTCTGTGTAGGAAACATCCTGCCAGACTGAAAGACTGAGAAGGTGCAGATAAAACAGATCCCTTTTTGTCTTGAGTCTTTCACCCAAAAGAACTGGAATTACCTCTAAAACTTCTTGCCTCCCATTTTTGGAATGGCTTTCCTTGAATACTGGAATGATTGGTTTACTGCTGCTAATACTTATAGACAGTGAATTTCAAAGTCTTGTAAATATTTCCTGGAAACAGACACAGAGTACAAATAAATTTGCATAGATATATTCGAGTTTGCAGATTGATCAAAAGTGATTTTCAGGGGCTTGGAAGTAAGGCCTTCACTACAGTGCAAATGTGACACATCTGACCCAGACTTTCACACTGGAAATGCTAATATATATTGCCATTGTTGGGACAGAAACTATGCTTGTGAACCAGGCTAATGAAAATGAAAAGTGTCAACTATGGGCAATAGTAGAAACTAGGTGAAGGCAAAGCAGCCAAAGTAGTGTCTTGCACAAAACATCTTCAGCTATAGTGTCAAAGAGTTACCTTGCAGTACTTGAAACTCAGTTGGGCTCACTTTCATTCAATTAGCAGCTAGAGTCATTACTGCAAGTGTGAGGAATATAAACAAAAAATAAGAGGATGAACTCACTTAATGACTTACTCCCTGTGAATTATTTATTTGGCTCAAAAAAAAAAAGGCCAAAAATTTTCCTGCACAAGGAGAAATTTCAAAGTCATTCCACAAAAGCTGCTTACTAATTCCTCGATGAAGATGGAGCTTG
The DNA here is from genome assembly GCA_013397555.1 of Urocynchramus pylzowi. Lineage (NCBI taxonomy): Eukaryota > Metazoa > Chordata > Aves > Passeriformes > Fringillidae > Urocynchramus > Urocynchramus pylzowi. The sequence continues at coordinate 498,367 of VZRH01000396.1, read as the reverse complement.
CAGTGAGAGGGTAAAAAGCAGAGCCAATGTACACTGCTTAAGACACTTCAGGTGAAATGCTGAGTTAAGGAAATTTTGCCATCAGCTTCAGAGACATTGTTTCCCTTCCAGTTCAGCAGTGATCATAGCTGTCTAATAAAAACTGGTGTTCAGGTATTGTAGGCAAACCTGTACATTTTTATACATGTCTTTCCAAAGCCAAGGCTGATATTTTCACACAGCTGCCTGTGCATATGTACCCTCTGTGTGATACTAATGTGATCTGCAAAACGTACTTGTGTATTAGAGCCTGATCCTGCAGAGCACTGTGGTCTGAGTCAACAGAGCATTTAAACGTGTCTTACATTTATGCATCCAAGTTGCCAACACGGAGCAGGTATTCAGGTGTTTACTGGACCACAGTGAAGAGACCACTGCCCTGCAAAGTGAGCTCTGCCAGGCCATATATTTCATCAGGCAGAGCAACATATTTGTGCTAACTTTGAAACAACTGGAGCAAAACTTTGAAATATCTTAGGACAAGCAAACATAATGGAGTTTAGCTTGTTTTTTATTAAGCAGAAACCAGGAATCATTCCAACAGACACTTTAGATGATGTGCCAGAAACACAAAGTAATGATAATATATATGGTAAGGTTGAAAAGTAAAATTAAATTTAAGCATGCTATTCAGCTTTCTCTTTCCAAAGATTAATCTCACATCCTAGTCTTCCAGATTATAGTTGATATAATCCAATTAGTATAAAAATAATTAAGGTAGATGTTGTTGCTGTAAATATTGTCATTATGATTCTAAACAATAAAGCATTTCTTATAACCACAGATCACTGAGGGATGAAGAACTGTGCTGCTGAAATCATTTTAATAAGAACCCCAGTTTTTCTGCTTGGTTTGAATACAAAATATCAAAAAGTTAAACCAGCCTCTTGAAAGTTAACACATGGAAGTTCACTGCTTAGGAACAAAGGGACAGATAGACTCCACCCTGGGCTCTGTTTCCACTGCACTGTTTATGTGATGAAAGCTTCAGTCAACTTACCAAACTATCTTAAGTCATCATGCTTAATATTTTCTTTAAATCCTTTAGTCCTACAGTGATTGACTAGAATATTGCCTTGGTTTGGCACGGCCTGGTTTTTGGTAGCAAGGCAGCCACAGAGGCGGCTTCTGTGAGCAGCTGTTAGAAGCTTCCACCATGCCCAGCAGAGCCAGACACTGATGGCTCTGAAGATGGACATGCTGCTGGCCAAGGCTGGGCCAATTAGAGATGTTGGTAATGCCTCTGTGATGACCTATTTAAGAAGAAAATCAGAACAAAGGGACATAGAGTTTTTCCCTCACTAGAGAAGAGGATGAGGTGAGAACATGTGAGGCACCAAGGTCAGTGAAGAAGGAGGGGCAGGAGGTGCTCCAGGCACCGGAGCTGAGATTCCCCTGCAGGCCGTGGTGACACCATGGAGAAGCAGCTGTGCCCCTGCAGCCCGTGGGGATCCAGGGGGATGCAGAGATCCACCCACAGCCCGTGGGGAATGTGTCCATGCTGGAGTGGGTGGATGCCTGGAGGAGGCTGTGATCCTGTGGGAGACCCAGTGGGAAGAGGGGCCCCTGATTCCAGGCTGGAGCAACCTGTCCTTGGAGGACTGCACCCTGTGGAAGAGTGACCCACGCCACAGCAGTTTTGGGAGGACTGTTTGCCTGTGGGAGGGACTGACGTTGCAGCAGTTTTGGGAAGACTGCTGATCCTGAGGTTTGGAGCCATGCTGGAGAAGTTCACAAAGAATTGTCTCCTGTGGGAAGGGACATCACGGTCTCACAGGGGAAGAGCTCCTCTCCCTGAGTGGAAGAAAACCTTGGGTGATGAACTGACCAAAACCCCGTGCCGTGTCTCCCTGTGCTGTCGATGGAGAGGAGGGAGGGGTTGGGAGAAGAAAAGGTGTTTTTAAGGGCTTATTTTACTTCTCATTATCCTCCTCTGATTTTGTTAGTAATAAATTCACTTTGTACCTCTAAGCTGAGCCTCTTTTGCCGTTGGAGTATTTTCTCCTGGTCCTTACCTCAGCTCACGAACCCTTCAATAATTTTTTTTCCTCTCCTCTGCCCAGCTGTGGCAGGGGAGGGTGAGCCAGTGGCTTTCATGGGCACCTGGTGTTTGGCCAGTGTCAAACCACAACATCTAGAGTGAAAATAGGATTGTGCTCTGCAGGTGTTTGTTTCTTTCAACTGTACACTGTCTGCAGCCTTTTTCAGCTGAAATAATGCCCTAGACTTAGAAGAATCTCACCATTCCCTTCCAATTCTCTTTTTTTGTCTCTTAAACAAGGAATCAGATTGGACATCTCTCTGTATTACTCCAAGTGCCACAAAGTTTAATCTGCTTTAATGAATCAGATCTTATGTTTATGGAATCACACTGGAAGCCCAGCTTTTCTTGTAATGAAAATGTCTTTCAAACAGTCTAGGAAAGGTCAAAAGTAGAAGATTGTTACAAAAAAATTAAATATTTTTATATTGAGTCAGAAAACTATTTTTTTTCCTGAGAACTAGCTCAAAATCTTTGAACATCTGAAATAGAAAAATGGCATTTGCCCAAGGAAGTTTATGAATAGTGTCTTTAATATGAAACACAGCACAAAGTCTGTCACTGTGGTAGGCTTACTGACCATCATTCCTGTGTCAGGGACAACATGAAACATGTCAGCAAGCAAGGTGGCAAAAGCCCTGATCTGTTCATGTAGCCAGTCCTGAAAAAGATAGCTAAATTGGGCCCTCCCGATATCTCCCTGCTTCTCATGTGTGCTCACGGCTTTGGCAGATGCTCAGGTTTGGATGCAGTGATTTAAAATTTTGCCATCAGTATGCATTCATCTTCTTTCTGCAAGGATTAATAAAAATTGTCTTCATTCCAGAATGTTACTGTTTAAGACAAGTGAAGCAGAGCTGTTTGTTTGGGTTCCTGTAAAATTCCTCCCCTGTACTGCATCTTAGCTATACACCATTTTCCCAAGTTTTGTCAAGTATTTTACAGTACTAAAACTCTGATGCAATAGAAAATTACTCCATACTCTGCAGATTCGTGTTATTCACAGATTGCTGTTTGCAGTGTAGAAAGAGCAGATTATTACTCCCAAGTTTGCAATAAATCTTCTTTTGTCCTATAACAATCAACAATATCATGCTATCAGAAGCACTTTTGACTAAAACTGTAATCACTTGTCTTCTCTATGTAGACATTTCTCATTTTTAGGACAGTCTTAAAACATGTGATGGGTTAAAAAAAGGCTTTCAAAGGCTTTTCTGGAAAACACAGAGAGATTTGCTTGCCAGAGAGTTTCTTTTATTAACTGATGTGTCTCTGAGCTGTACCTTCAACACCAAGCTAAGAATTACAACCTGAATATAAGTGGCTCCAAACTGAACAAAAATGTTAACAAAAAAGCCTGCAGGGATGTAGCAAATGCTTTATTTTAAGATTTAGTTATTGCTGTTCACAGTATTCTGCTGCATTGTAACCCAATTTCAAATTAGAGCAAATGTAAGGAATTAAACAAGATGGAATACTAGGTCATATTAATAGACAATATTAAGACAGTTACAGCTTGGAAATTACATAAACTAGCAATGTGTTAGTCATCCATAGACATTTGCACTGGAAAAAGTGCTACAGAAGATGCTGATAATATTCAAAAACAAGGGAAGTGAGAGTCTGATAGTGTGGGTGTATCTCTGTTAGAGCTATTGGTGGTCAGAGGACATGGCACAGCCGAGGCAGGCCTGATCCAGTAGCTTTGTTATTTACAAATCATACTTCTGTTGCTGAATGCTATTAAGGCCTATAAGGCACAGCATGTTCTTGGACAGAGAAGGTTAAAGAATTCAGATTTAGAGAGCTGAAACAGTAGCAGAAGAAAAGTAACATTGTCAGGAGAATAAAAACTCAAAAGACTTCTCTATGTTGATTCTAAAGGCTTTATTTCAAGACTGTAACAATAGTGTTGACTATTTAACCAAAGCAAAGGGATGGAATTTGCAGGAAGTTTATTTCCACATCTCTGTTTCCTTCATTATTCTTCCATTCAGTAGGATGCTTTTGACTCGTTCCCCTAAGTAGAACTAATTTTCAAGACAATTAAAGCTTCTTTCCAAAAGAAGACACTGGCTATCTTTTGATCCTTTAAGTGTGGGATTCCAATAGGCCAGGTTTTCTTATCTAAGTATCAGGAGTATTCCTTGTTTCTTTTCTTTATGCCAGATCCTTACACTTGTATTTTCAGTGGGAACACAAGCCATTTTGATTTAAAAGTCTCTGCCAAAAGTAATTAGACTCTTTTCTCTACACTAAGTTTAAATTATATGGAACTGTACCCATTTGAGACTGCCAAAGGTGCTCATCCCTGGATACCACAGCAAGTTTCACTAAAAAAACCAAATCATTCAGCAAAAATAACTGTCAGTATTAGTAGTTCAGTTTATTCTCAAATACAAGCAACACAATTCCCCAGCACAACAGGAAAAGAAAAACTGGTTGAGGTGTATCAAACCAAGAGAGCTGCTCTGGGGAGGTAAGAGAAGAGAGGCTGAGAAGAACTAGCCAACAACTCTGTAAATTAAGATGCCATTTCTGTACCACAAGGCCACATTAACTCCTAGACCCACTGATTCTCATAATTACACATGGATATTCATTCTTGTGACTTTGGCTATCCTGGCAGAATCATGATATGTTGTTCAACATGTAGTTAGAAGTCACCCTTGAAGCTGTGAGAAAGTTCAGAAGTAGTGCAGCCAGAGGCTAGTTCAGACTTTTTTTCCTGACAAGAAGATTTATGTTAATATATGTTCCTTACAATTATAACCAAGCACTTCAGAAATAAAAATTAAAGCAATACTCTTAGTTTTCTTCTTCTAAGTAACTGACCTGTCCTGGAGAATCAGGGGAACCTGTAGTGCAGAAAAATGCAATGGCAGATGTCAAGTCCCCAGTCAGCTGGCTCTCTGAGCTGGGTCATGCTGCTGCTCAGTGGGTCTTTTCCTAGACACTTCATGTCTTGAACAATAACATTCTATTTCAAGTATTTGACAGGCAGTTTTTGTCATAACTTATTTGCTTAAGATTTCCAGGATGTTTAAGCACTGAGCTTCCTGATATGCAGACAGAAAAAAAAAAGTCTCTTTTAGTGTTTCCTTACGACTTAAGCCAAAGTACCACTTTCCTTGACTATGTGCAACTTCAAGAGGTCCATAAACCACCAAAGACCTTAAAAGTTCAAGAGAAAAGACCAAAGGAATTTCAAGGGGCAGCTTGCACCTGGTGAAATTTTCTTGCAAAAGCTGTAGCTTCAAAGCATAGTAACGACTTCTCTCTTCTTATTTTTACTCTGGTACCCTCACCAATATCATCCCCCCCAAGTCCTCCATAATTCATTTGGTTTCAGAACAAATGAGAAAAAAAGTATGACAGCACTAACAGACCAATGGCAGGAGACAAATATCAGTAACCTTTATAGCTGTGGAGAAGGCAAAAGAGGACAATCTGGTCTTTATAGCGACATTCATGAAGGGTCTACAGAGAGCCTTTATGTCACTCAAGTGTCATGGCAAGACATGTGAACAAAAAGTAAACACCCTGAAAAATTCAAAATGCTGAAACAAAATCAAGTGTTACATCTCAAGAAACATATGCTTTGAGTATTTCATAACGTCACTCTTTTTTCTTGAGATTACAGTTGAATGAATCACAGAATATCTCAAGCTTAGAGGGGTCCATAAAGATCTTCAAGTTCAGCTCCCTGCTTCTTGCAGGACTGCCTAAAGCTAAATCTTATGACTAAAAGCATCATTCAGACACTCCTTGAACTCTGCCAGGCTTGGTGCTGTGACCACTTACTTACCTTGGGAGCCTATTCCACCAATCAATCACCTTTCAGTGAAGAAACTTTTCCAAAGGTTCAATCTGAACCTGCCTGACACAGCTTCATTCCTTGTTTCCTACCACTGGTCACCAGACAGAAGAGAACAGAAATTTTGCCTTCCATTTCTCCCAATGAAGTAGTTGTAGACTGTGATAGGGTTCACTCCTCAGCCTTCTCTTGAAGCTGAGGAAAGCATATGATTTCAACTTTTCCTCATGTATTTTGCCCTTGAAATCTTTCACCATCTTAGTCGCTCTCCTCTGAACACACTCCAGCAGTTTAATGCCCTTCTTATATTGTGGCACCCAGAACTGCCCCCAGCACTCACAGTGAGGCTGCCCCAGTGCAGAGCAGAGCAGGACAATCCCCTGTCCTGACTGGCTGTGATGCTGTGCCTGATGCACCCCTGGACACGGCTGGTCCTCCTGGCTGCCAGAGCACTGCTGACTTATATTGTCATCAATACAAAGATATCTTTCTGCAGAGCTGCTTTGCAACCTCTTATCCTCCATTTTGTACATACAACCAAGATTATTTAATTCCAGGTAGAGAATACAGCACTTGCTCTTATTCAATTTCAGGTGCCTGGTGATTGCCCAGCCCTCTAGTCTATCCAGATCTCTGTGTACAGCCTCTCTACCCTCAATGGAGTCTACAACTGCTCTTAGTTTAGTATCGTTGACAAATAAATGTACACTTGATTTCTCTGTTTTGGTTATAAAAACATTAAAGAGCACTGGTCCTAAAATTGATTCCTGGGGAATAGCACTGGTGACTGATCACAAGCCTGATTTAACCTCATGCAACTCTGAGCCAGTCCCATCAGTAAATTGCTCACTCAACATATTATGGACTTGTCTAGCTGTGTACTAAGCAACATATCTAGAAGGATGTTGTAGGAGTCAGCATCAAAAGCTTTGCTAAAATCCACAAGCCCCAGATCTCCTGGCTTCCTGAAATCAACCAGTTGCTTCCCTGGTGTGAACTGCTGCTGGCTATGACCTATGACTGTGTTGTTTCTTAAGGGTTTTCCAACTAATCCCAGAATAGCCATCTCCATAATTTTACCAGGCAATGAACTGAGACTGACAGGCTGGTAATTACCAGGGTCTTCCTTCTTTCCCTTCTTGAAACTGGGAGGTTTGCCAGCTTCCAGTCAACTGGGACCTCTCTAGACTCCCAAGTCACTTGAAAAATAATGGAGAGAGTTCCTACAATGACATCGGTCAGCTGTTTTGGCACCTTGGGATAAATCCCATCAGGCCCTGTAGATTTATTCACAGCCAGATGGAGTGGCATGTCTTGAACAAACTCAGGGTCATTTGGAAAGTTATCATTCCCCCAGCCACAGTCTTCCAGCACAGGGCTCTGGGAATGTCAGAGCCCATAATCAGTGTTGAAGACAGAGGCAAAGAAGGTATTAAAAATCTCTGCTGTGTGTATGTCCTTATTTGTGAGGAGACTGACCTCATCAAGCAACAGATCAGTGTTATCTCTGATCTTTCTTTATGTTTTTAAAACATAAAATGTTTTAAAAAGCCCCTTTGTTTGACATTTACAGTGCTGTCCAGATTGAAGTCTAATAGAGTTTTTTCCCCATGAATTTTCTCCTTATAATGGTGAATATCTGAACAGACCAGATAGCCCCTAGGCCTTGTCCCAGAGATCTCAGGATGCAAAAATTCTTGTGGGAAAATCAGAAAGTGTAAAAAGTCCACTTTTAAATCTTCAAGTGATATCTTCTTCTCATAGAAAGTTATTATATAATCTTTAGCACACTGTGTTAGACTGAACCTCTCACAACTCTTGTTTCCAGTTGCTCAGTTGGGTTTGTGCCCCTTCTCTAAAATCACTCCTATTATCTAATTCTCTAGTGTTCACACACACTCATGCACACACAAATAGACATGTGCAAGATGAAACTCTGATATTTATGGATAAGCAGCCTCAAAACCAAAAGATTTTCAAAATAATGTCCTTTTAGTTCCTGCACCAAAGAAGGTTCTAGTCTCTGCAGGTATTCATAAACTGTGGTTTCTTTCCACACATGCTGTTTTCACATCACTGCAAATCCTGCTCTTCTGTCATAAGGTATACTACTTGTTTGAAAAGTTATGATTCAAATCTGACTATATAAAATGTGCATTGATAAGCAGCATCCAACTTTAAAGTATTTCAAGGCCACACTGTACTAATAGTCCTTAACTGTCTCCAACACGTTTATGGTTTCTCCCAGATGCCTATTTCAGAACACCAAACCAATAAACAGCTACTGTCTGAACCTACAAAGCCCAGCACCCTATTTCATGATGATTTCTAAAATATTTGATTTTAAACATTCTGGTTACAGCATGTAGGTAGTAAAGATTGCATGGGTACAAAACTAAAACTCATACAGTTCACCTTTAAACCAAGACAGACTCTCAGAATTTCTAGTGTGATCTCTCTGTGCAAATTGCCTGGATACCCCTTTGGTCATTTTTCTTTGAATCTGAAAATGAACTGCAAGAGACTTTTAGAATTTCTCAGAGTAACGTACCCCTGTGTGCAACTGTGGCTGAAGCTAACACTGACGATGCAAAGGTCCATGATTCAAATTTCATTGTAACAATGACAGACAGTATTGTGTAAATGCTCCCCCACCCCAAATTCACCCACCAACATGTTTGTACAGGTAACGGTGAATGAAATTCCAATAACAAGTAAACACACACACACACATCTCTATCACCAAAGAAACTTCAGAAAAAGTCTTTGCTTGGGTGGATGAAGACAGACAGTTGACTTTCTGGGATAATGAAGACTTCAGCTTGCTAAAACAAAAGGCCTATCTGACCTATGCTTGAGGAAAGAAATGCAATATATTACACTAAAGCAGACACTATTCTCAATGCAAAAAGAACACAGCTATTTTACTCTCCTTAAGAAAAATACCAGATTTGTAAGAGAGCAACAGACTGTCACAAAATATACGAAAGGAAACTAGAATATATGCCAGGAAAACAGATTTTAAATCACCTTGAAAACTGAAACCTTAAAAAAAAGAAGCTAACACAAAATTTGCAATACTGGTCTTAAGTTACAGATAACCTCTGCTATATGCAAGGAGAAATGAAGGTTATCAAATATCTGCCTGCATAGCAGAGATTCCAGTCATCAATATCTATTTTTCTTCTGCATAAATAAAAGCTTTACATCTATTTCTCCTGCTTCTACACCTGTATGTCAGTGTTTCAGTAAATGTGTTGTATTTAATAAAATTTTTATCATTTGCCTCTGTTTTGCCTGTACTAAATAAATAATACAGGGAAGCTAAAGTATTTTCCATGCCATCATCTGCACAGTTCTCTCCATAGTCACATGAATGGCTATCATTATCTGCTAGCCAGGTTACTAAACACTATGTAGTATTCTGTATAACAAATTGCCACTTTGCAATATCTATTAAATACAAAAAGCTGGTTTAAGCTTCAACGTTTTGCTAGTGAAAAAAAATAAGAAAACATGAATAAACTGAAATATGCCTGCAAATGTGGAAACATGATCTTTTCAGTTAAAGCCATGAAAAAAACAAAACTGAAAAGTAGTGGAGATGCACCATCATGCTAAAGTTCATCTGCTACTAAGCCATTGCAGCAGATTAATTTGTTGAGAGAAACTGTAAAGAAAGTAAACTTTAAATAAGAGTGAAAAAAGATGGTTACAACTGGACCATGGTCAGGAGAGCCTTCTTAATGTACAAAGTAATGCTTAAAAGTTAGATATGGTAGCATCAAAGGGATTTATTAAACCAATACCACAATGCAGCAGTCAATATTTATTCTGTATTATTAAAGCAAATATTGAATTTCTTGAGAGATGCAGAAATAGCAAATATCTCCAAACAGAGGAAGTTTTAAAGAAAAGTACAGGTTTTTTACCACTACCTTTTTTCTTTTATTAATGTCTACTAAAGGTAACCATCTTATAATGTCAATTTAGGAAACACTGGCAACTCTGAGGAATAAACTTCTTCTGCTAGTAACAGTGGGAGTAAAAGAGGACAACAGATTGGTTTTTTATCTGAGAGGTCTCCTGGGACCCAGAGTTAGGAAAGGATGTGCAGTTAAGATAGCATTAGACTACAAATATCACTTTGCATTAGAATTTAAATCTCAAAGGCAGTGGATATAATCAGAAGCATTAGTGATCAAAATCACTACAAGAAATCACCATCAGAACAAAAGTATCAATTCTGACTGCAATTCTCTCTGTAAAGAGATTATACATTATTCCATATCTGGACAACATTTTCAGAAGCAAGTAGAAAATCAGTCTCCTAGAACAGAAATTATATATGAAAAGAGGTGAGAACTGAAAATTAAAAGCACAACCAGTTATAGTTAAAAACCTGAAGAAGGTTAAATTTGATTAGCATTTGTAAATGGACTACTTCTATTTCCTTGGGTCCCTTCCTCTTCATCTTCTGATGATGTCTCTGAATACAAACCCGAGTGTTTCTCTTGACCTTCATAACTTGTCAATAAAGTAAGACATTTTCACAGACAGAGCAGAACATCCCGTCCTGCCAAAAGAAAATCCCAAGTAAATTAAAGGATTGAAAATGTGGCTCCAAGCCAGAGACAAAACCCTTATTTACCACAATTGGACAAAAAACTCACTCCAGCTGAAGAGAGATACTCAAGCACAGCATCTATCAAGCTACTGCATGCTTTTTCTATGCATTGGGAAGAAAAAAGTGTTTGGATACTCTTTTTAGCTTTATGTGGTTTCTGGTGTTATTGAAGGTATAGCCACAGTCACTGAAGGGTGGGGAGAAAGTTGTGTCTCCTACAAGTTTCTCTATGACACAGCAAGTCTTGCTGAAGAAGACAGAATGTCACAAGTCCAGTACCAGCTACTCATCATATGTGTTGTAGCAATAAATTACCTGAAAGTCAAGATATTCATAATAATTTTATGGTGGCCACCCAGTGGACCTGAAAACCACTCCTGATTTTCATTCTTTTAGCAAAAAAGACAGATTTTCAAAGACACCTATGAATCACTCATCCTCTTCCTCCTAAAACTTCTTAAAAAGAAACTGGGCAAACTAAAAACGCTCAAATGCCCAGATATCCATACCCATTCAGCAGTCTTGAAGCTTCCAGCAAAAATGTTTGGAAAAGATAATTGGAAAATTATCTACTATCTTCTTCTATGTTGTGTGTTAAGGATGTATCTTTGTTCTCAAGTGTTTTTATTTTTGCTAAGATTTATACCTACTTATATTCACCCCCAGGATCTTTTGAAATATGTATTTACCAGCTTGATACCAGTTCTTCAGCAAAAGATCCAATCACTTCTTGTATTACTTTTCTTATCTAACTGTGTTTTTTAAAAAGTATTAATCATCTAAGAGTTTACAACTTCAGCCTTATGAAAAATCTGGAATATACTCCCTAAGTAAACATCATTGTGTTTTATTTTGTTTTTAATTCAAACTAAATAAGAAAATTAATCCCAAAAAGGCTGGAACATCCACTACAGTAATTTCCACTGCAATCTTCAATTCACTGTTAATGGAAAGGTTTCACATCTCTAGTAAAAATTTTGTTAATATTCCGTCTTATCTTGATTACTCTTGAAGCATTACTACACTTTATAAGGATGTATTTTGAAATGTGCACGAAGTGGACCAAAACATCTGATCTAAAAGTGAGTACACATACATACTGAAACTTCCAGCTATGCAATTTACCAGATGTCAAGGGAGAAATATTATTTCAGAATATTCACTGAAATATCCCAAACCACTTTCCAGTGCAATTTTGGCTGAACTAGAACAATAGCTTCAGGGGCTGTTCTTGTGTCAGTGAAAGTCAATGCAAGTTTTGCTGCTTAGCTCAGTACAGAAACATAGTCTCCTGTAAATTGGACTTTTGGATACTTCCAAAAATGTATCAGAGAACCAATTTAGCCCAAAATGTTTAGGATCCACTTGCATATAGTGCTTTAGGTTTCTGACCACACAATCAATGCATCTAATAGTAAACACTAGTTTAAACCTTCCCTACCTCGTATAGGATTCAGCAAAACATTTAGTTAAAAAACAAAAGAAAGGGCAGGAGCTCCCTCTTATTAAGTTTAAACATGTGTGACATGCAAGGGACCACTGACAACAACCAGCTGTCATAAATAAACAAATGAACAGTGTTCATAAACTTCTGTTCTCGGCCAGTGATGCACAGAGACCAGATCCTGCCAAAGGTCCCCCGGGGCCCTTTCCTCGCTGCGGCTGAAGCAGCTGTGGCAAACCTTTTGTTTTCAGCACTGCAGCTCAAACAACAGACACTGCAGTGTTAATCTCCACCATCTGTAGGAAGGCATGTGTTGAAAACTAGCAATAATATGATACCACTATTATTCTGCCACCAGCAGCAGAAATAAAACTCTTCAGCACATTGTGAAACAATGCCTGTTCAACAGCACAACCCTCCTCTACTCAGCTTGCTCTCCCCCATCTCAAAAACACTGTCAAAAGCTGATAGTAATGTAGAAAGAGGCTCAAAAAAAGCAAGCAGGAACTGCAGATGCTTCACTATAACACACAAAATGGAAGAAGCCACCCACCTCTAGGACGAAGGAAGCAACACATGCCAGTAAGATACTCTGCAGGAACAACAAGCTTTATTTTGTACCAATTGTTTGTTCACAGAATATGCAGTACTGGATTCTTAAGCATGAATACTTGAGAGCAGCTGGTCATAAAACCCTGTACTTCAAAATAATTTTTTAAAAAAGATCACTATAAACACAAATGCTCTTTTTAAAAAACCTTTTTATGAAGAAATTTAGCTGCCAGCTCATTCTGTGAAAATGTGCTTGATGGTAGATGATGTTCATTGATGGAAGAAATCAAAATGTATTTGCTGTCTGGGGTTAACATATTTCCCATGGTAAATACAAATTTCAGTGTAGGAGAAGTACAGCAGAATCAACCATTCTCCACCAGCCTTGCACAATGTACTAGCAAACATGAAAGCTGAGAAGAAAGAAGAATGCAGTCACCATGTATATACCCTGCCCTCACAAGAAAGACTGAATGTTTTGGACAGCTGTACCAAAACCTAATTGAGTTCCTATTCACCTGTTATGAATCAGATTCCCTTCCTCTGCTCAGCTTCCAAATGTTCTTTCACACAAAGACAGTACAAACAAGTACATAGAGATATCAGCTAAAAAACTGACATCTGTTCTTGTCAGAAAGCAGGTGGATTATAAATTAATTTTGACTGTTACTGTAATAGACTTGGTAGCAAGATGAAGAGAAGATGCAGTACTATGAAGAGATAAGAGCTTTTTAAACATCACTATTGTTTTTAAATATCACTAGTTTTTTTAAAAATCACTATTCAAAATCTATAGAAATATATGGACTAATTGCACTGAACGTCACAAGTTTTTATTTCATCAGAAATTTATGTCACTGTCAGAGGTTGACATTTTTGAATGTTCCTGACATGTCCCCGAAGCAACTGCTTCTTCCCTGCAAGTGAGAAAATCCATTTGAAATACAGAAACACCACAGCATCCCCCAAATGCAATACTTCCCAAATTCTTTCTGACTCACCTGCTGATCTCCTGCATGGACATGCACGACATGGTCTGACAGCTTGTATAGTTTCAACTTTCCTTTTTATTTTCCCAGAGTATTTATATATCTTTCAAGATAGAACATGAAAGTTTTTCTGAGTCATAAATTGTTACTCAGAAACCTTAGCTTGAATGCTGGTTTTGGAGCAATTTGTGCTATCAGTTGCTACCTTTTCTCAATAGCTACAGGACTTTCACATACAGAGCCAGCTATAAAGCAGACTATAAAGCTATAAGTTTTTCTGTCTGTCATCCAGAACAAACTGATATACTTAGCCAACAGTCTCATTTAAAATCTAGGACTTTGTTAAGTCAGAATAGACTTTACAATAGCTTTACATTTGTAGTTTCAGTTAAAACTTGGTGATAATGTACATCCTGCAAGCAGGCTTAAAACATTCATTAGTGAGCTCACGCATAAATTGTTAAATTAAGCACAGAGCTTCAGGGAAAATTCTGGAGACTATTTGTCCACACAGCAACAGATTTGTCTTCCACAGTATGCTCTATCCATTGGCAAACAGATATACCAGTTTAATGAAGTATTTTAAGAATGAAAGTGCTGGTGTGCATGACTCACATTTTATTAAGGTAATGACCATAATGCATTCTATTTAGATATGTATCTTGTTGCTGAAAATGATCTTGGCATGAGACCAGCAAAATACCTACGATATTCCAGAGCATTACACAATCTTTTGTCCTATTTGTGGACAGAAGGATTTTTTACAATCAAATTAAAAATTCTCCCTGCTACAAGAATGCAATCGAAACACATTACTAATAAGCACAAAAGTGAAATCCTTAGCAAATTATAGGAAAGGAAAATGGTTGTCAGGTTGCCTGAAAATAATTATTTATTCCACGGTTCTTGTTTTTCATTTCTCTGCAAAGACTTAAATCATCTCATTTCATATTTAGATGTATTTTGAATTGCATTTTGCAAAGGAGATATTCTGATATATTTCATCCAATATTTTGGACAAAAACTATCCGTACTTGCAATTGTTGCTGCTGCTGACAGTGCTCATGGAAGCACCTGTGCAGCCTGACGGGCAAAAAGGAGAAACAGAGGCAGGTTCTGCTCACCTTCCTCACACAGGTCATTCCTGTCCAAACACTGACCTCAGAAGTGCATGTGTGCACCAAGAAGGGAAGGTCTTGCAGCCTTGTTATTTTTAGCACACAAACAGAAACATTAGTGTGTGTGGGAGGCAGGGGAAAGCTGCACCCTCCTGGCAATGCAAGGTCCCTGTCAAAACAGAGATTTTACAAGTACCCAAGGCAGTATCAAAAACCCTACCTGCTTCAAGGGTGCAGGATTGGGGCCCAGACAAGCAGGAAAGGTAAGTGCTCACATTAAATGAGCCCTCTAGCATCTCAAGAATTTGGCTGTTAGGATAATTGACAGGCAGACTGGAAGGCAGCAAATTTCAGCCTGCAGAAGCCAGGTAGAAACACCACCCTATAACTTGGCAGAGCTAGTGGCAAGGCAGCTAAAATCCCTGCAAACAAGAGAGGAAAAAAAGGAGAAAACCCAAATTCAAGCAGCTGTCACAGTAGCAACACAAATGAAATCCCAAAAGGATCACTCAGGCAGGCTGCTTCATTAGGATCTATTGTCCAGACTTACAGCAGTGTACTTATCCCAAAAAAATGTACTATCCAAGAAACACAAAGAAATAATTTCAGAGATTCTGAACTGAGGTTGATGGTTTTCAGATTACAAAAACAGAACTCTCTTGCTAACTACAAAATAACAGACTAATTTGAAGGGGTATCACTCCTCTTTCCACGCTCCATATACCTGTTTTACATGGACATTTTTCATATAAATATTTATACTGAACACATACAAATACATAGAATCTATTTCTGCTTATATCATGTTCTAAACTTAGAATTTATATGGCTTTAAATATCTATATATATGAGAATCAATTCAACAAAACATGCACATGAACTCTAAAACCAGTATTTCCAGATCTTTTGTCACATCTTTTATTTTTAAGAGATATGTTAATCAATCTTAGCTACCCTCAAACTGGTGCTTATAGATAAAAACATTAAAAATCAACTATTGATGGGGTTTATTATCAGTAGTGCTGGGAAAATTTATCAACCATAAGTACAAAGGAGAGTCAAGTATTAAAAGGATGTTTCAAGTGTGGGCATTCCCCTGAATTTCAGAACAGTTTTGAAAGTGACTGTGAAATCAACACACTATTCAAAAGAGAGAGCTGAAAACATGTTTAGAGGTTAGAATAAACTTTTGTATTCCTTCCCTATCTACATGATTTGAAACATCTGCATGTCAGGAAGAAATGTGACTGCCAACCAAACCAAAATGATTTAACACACAAATCCAGGGGCTGGATTGCTACAAAGGAGGCCTGAAACATCCCCCAGAAATGCCTGTGTGCAATCTACCGAATAAAGACAAAAATAGACTCCTTGGTGCAGGCAAACAGCAAGTCAACTATTTTTAACTTGGGTCTTCAAATGCATTTTTAAGTTGCTTACATTTAAAAGCAAACCTTAAGCAGTTTGACTTGATGAATATGTATGAAAAATACTTTCAAATCTTCTGCATTTCACATGCTTATAAAATTTATTTGCTCATTAGATTAAATGGATTTTAGGCACCCTGCTCAGTGCATTTAAACAAACTTTTTTAGTAGAAATATATTTTTTCAGAACAAATTTGTGCCTACATAAATATAAATAAGATATTACTAGTCTCGTTATGTTGCTTTGTGACAGTCTCAAGAAATGACAAAAGAGTTAAAGTGCCTGTGGTCAACACACTCACACCCCCATCCTGGCTTGCTAACCGGTCACATCTTCAATTGTGTAAGGAAAGAGCCATCTCTGTCTACCATGACTGCAAAGCTGGCTCATTCAAATACATGGGATTCTTAACTTTTGCCCATTATATCTCTGCTTGAAGACAGTGAAACTCATGGCAAGAGGTGACAGGGTACTTGTAATGCGAACATCTGGGCTGCACAGCAAGCATGACTTGTGCACTTGAACAAGTATACTGCTATTCCTTTACATCACAGCCCACTTCTGCCAGCTGTGGGCCAGTGCTCTCCTGCCCCTGCTGCAGCCACGGCATGGGAAGCATTTGACAGCCCTGCAGGATTTATGAGAGGACACATGGGTGCAGCATAAGCAACAAGTAGTGTTAGGCTAAGTGCCTCACTTTGTCCTCTGCACGGAGACGAGGAAAGCCAGCTGAATCCCTCTGCTGAGGTTTTGTTTCCCAGTTAATCTGCTTCTATGGGTTTCTACTTAGATGTCATATATTTCTTGTCACTAGTCAGACAAGCAGTCCAGCATGGAAGCCCCTAGAATTATTTGCATGAATAATCATGTCAGCAAAACACCTACAAACCTAAGCCTTCAGGAATTATGTCTCTACCTTCAAAACACTGGAGAAATGTCCCATGGTGAAGTCTGCTTAAAGCCAGCAGAAGTGCTTATACAAGGCAAAATTAAAGGAAAAATTATGAATGTGAGGCAGATCATGACTTTCTTAAATTTCCCTCTTTTCTCTCCCACAGTCTAAAGAGAAGCAATCAACACCTCAGTGGGAAGAGGAATAACATTTTCTTCAAAGTAAACTCAAACAAAATGACTATTCTCTTCTCAGTAACAAATTCAGAAATTCATCTAGTATCATGGATCAGAAAAGCAAAGGCCAAAGTTAGTAAGTGTGAGATAGGACTTACAAGCTGGGACACATCAGCAAGTGAAATACAGCTTCCACTGAATGACAAAGGGTAGGTGCTGAAGGCAGTCTAGATTTTACAGGCTGTGACTCTCCCAGACTCAAGATTTTCACAGAGTCCCATTTACACAGGCCTGAATGCCTGTGGCAGCTTTCAGTCTGTGGACAGACCTCACCTCTAGAAATACACATGGCTATCTTCTGTGCAGCTGAAGAATGGTCCTTGCCAATGGCTAACCTGCCTGATGATACAATAGCCTCATGACCACACAATTTAACTCCTCTAAAGCCTTTGTCTGGTAACACCTGTAGTAAACAGTACTGAGTACCTTTTAAACAGGCAAACTCCTTTCAGCTTCAGAAAAACAAACAAACAAACAAACAACAATCTTCCAAGTGCTACACGTTTACAGCAAAATGCTTGAAGAGTATGGTTCCCACTTAGCCCGAGAGAATATCTAGGATATCTATGGATAGCTGAAGGCAAAGCATGGCTTCCTCACACCTACACACACATATATAATAGCTCTGAGAAATTACGGTTTTAAAGAATCAAAGATGAGCACAATACCAAAAATGCAACAGTACATTCATTATTTATGCAAATGAAGAATATTTGTTGCAAGAAATGCTTTAGGATAACGAAGGATGAGAATGTTTAGCTGCTGCAGGAAAGAGAGCCTGAATATTGACTACAAAAAGGAAAGGCTTGAAAAGAAGTGTACCGTAACTACTTCTTTTACATTGAGAGAAGTTTGCACTCCAAGAAATGTATTTCCTTCTAGCAGTACGGACATATTGTTCCCCAACAATCAGTGCCAGTCATGATGTGACTCAAAGACTAAGAAAATATAAGAATAATGCATCTAAGTTTTGGCTGACCTCAAATTCATTTAAGCTAATGCATAGCAAAAACTGAGTCTATGTTTCCATTTGCAAAACTGCAGGGTGCCAAGGAGCTACTTTATTTTGTCTGCTGCAAACAGATGTTGAGCAGATAGTGTCCAGATCCGCAAAGTGGAAACACCACCAGCAGCTCTGGACTGCTACCCCGCGCCGTGCTTGTGTCACCCTGTGGTCTAGCCGATTACTGACGGTCTCATCTGCCGGCTGCTTTCTGCAATGACCGGATCACAAACCCTGCGGGAGCACCACGCAAGGTCTGGCATGATATTTCCACAGCCAGTGCAGCGACCATGCCTCTCCGCCGAGACAGCATGGGCAGCACCCCGCAAGGGGTGCTAAGGATAAGCAGCCAGGGAAGGACAGCCTCCTCCCTCCGCGCCCGGCGGCGGCCAGGGGCCGCGCCCGCCCGGCCGCGCTCAGCACCGGGGACAGCGC
>VZRH01000396.1:441725-479311 GCA_013397555.1 Urocynchramus pylzowi | reverse complement strand
GGCTGCGCGCAGCGCCCGGAGCAGCTGCCCTGGCCCCCGGGAACAGCGGTGTCGCCCCTGCTTCAGCCATTCTACGTCTTTCCCCCGGTTTCTGTCGCGTCTGTTGTCTGCCATGCACGCCGCATGGTACTTTGGTAAATCGAAGTGCCTGGTGTTGCTCACAGGTGATGCGCGATAAGCCGGCGTAGGTCACGCGTTTCCCAACAAGTTCCTCACGGAGCAAAATGCCAGAGTTGTGCCTCATCGGGGCTCAGACTTGAGCCAGGGTGTCACGCTCCCAATTACTTCACCATAAAGCACACACACAGCGCAAGAGCTCCTGTCTCTGCATAGCTTCTGGGGTAAGGGGGCACAGTAGGCAAGCAACAGTAAAAACAAAACCAGCAAGATTCTGTCTTGGAAGAGCTCACTCAAGAATCCAGATTTCTCACTTTTAAATGAAACCCCCATCTACTGGCTCACAGATTCCTCCTTTCTTCACGGGTGGGCCAACCTGACACTTCATCTGTTTTCTTCAGGCTATGAAGTCAGGAAGATGCCCAAGAGTGGAGAACCTTCAGCCCCACTGGGTGTCCCTGCCTAGGCACTGAAAACCCTCCCATCTTTTCCTCCCAGGAAAGATGGGTATCTTCTAATCTTCTGTGAGAGCTCTATATTGCAATGACTATCTTTTGCCTTTGGTGCATCCCTGAGAGGAGTCTATTATTTCGGTGCTCTGCCACAAAGGACCTGATGACAGCCAGATAAACTCCCGTTCACTCCCAAGCTGAAAAAAAAAAAAAAGCCACTTCTTGCTGCCCCTCCTGCCCTGTGCCATCCTCCAGCCTCCTCTGCATCTGTGGCCTCCACCGAACTTGCTGCATAGGCTCAGTGTCTGTCTTGAGATGCACTGGGGAACTCAAACTAAACCTGACATTTGCTGATGCTCAGCTCCAGGAGGTTCTCATCAGCCCATTTCTCTGGCTTGTCAAGATCCCTCTAAAGACCATCCCTCTTCTCCAGTGTATCTGACATCTCCCTCTGTCTGGGAGCGTCTGCAAACTTGCTGAGAACACATTCTGACCCATCATACAGGTCATTAGTGAAGACATTACACACTTTTGGCCACAGTGTCAGCGTTTCAGAGGGACATGACTAGTAACCAGTACCATGCTAGACTTTGTATTGCTTTTCAAAACACTTGGATCCCAAGCTCTTGCCAAT
This sequence comes from Urocynchramus pylzowi, assembly GCA_013397555.1. Taxonomy (NCBI): domain Eukaryota; kingdom Metazoa; phylum Chordata; class Aves; order Passeriformes; family Fringillidae; genus Urocynchramus; species Urocynchramus pylzowi. The sequence goes on along the minus strand of VZRH01000396.1, from coordinate 478,108 downwards.
TTTCCAAGCATTTTTTAGGCCAATTATCCAGGGCATATCTTTCTCATGCTCACTAACCAGTTTTTACTGTACATGAAGTCTAATCTAAAATCTACAGTGCGGGTGGACAGCTTTGACCGGTGGCACATTGCAATCAGATATATGGGTATCTGAACTCACAGCACAAGAAGAAATCTCCTGCCTCTTTTCCAGTACATGCACTTCAGTATCAGGCTCCTGAGTAAGTGCTTAGCAATGAAAATGAAGGGAAAAAACAAAGAACAATTTTCAACAAAAAATTTTGAAGAGAATACTGATTACTTCAATGCATCCCTAATTTGAGCAGTGCCTAACAAAGAGGTCTGATTTGCACTGAAATCTGTGATTGGAACTCAGATATTTCTAGACAGTACAGCTTGCTGATAATTTTTGGCTTTCTCAAAAGCAATGCATTGAAAACTTCCCTTTGTATCATTTAATCTCTCCCCTAGCAAGCAGGCCATCCTAACTGACCATTGGCCAATGACCTAAATTCACCTTTATTATGTGATCAGGCTCCTTGATTTTAATATCCAATTAATGACAGAACTAATGTTTACATTTCAAAATATTTAACAGCAGGGAGTGACCCCTTTATATAAGAAAATGCTGCTTTTCTTTCTTTTCACAAATATCTGCATTTTAAACATAAAATGAAAAATAATTTCTCTCCTTAATTCCAGTGTGGGTTCACTGGAATTCGTCACTAAGCTTGTGTTAACAGTTGCTATCTAAGTAATTACTATTCTGGGGAAAAATCTCAGTTTAGAAAAGCTCTTCAGTATGTGTTTATAGTTAAACATGTTCTTATACCTACAAATTTTTGACAAAGCACTGCAGCCTGTACTTTAGCATGTGCTTAAGCATCTTCCTCACTCAGGGTTTTATTTTGGAGGAAAAAAAAATACAAAAACAAAAAACAAGGCTACATTTGATTTTGTAGGCATAGTTAAAAAGAGCAACCAGAAAGACTGGGGGAAAAATTTACATTTGTAGCATGATTACAAAGATACTTACAGTGAATTCAATGCCCCCCATCACATCTGTGTAGCAAGAAACATGGATCATGTAAGTGGATCTTCCTGTGGCTTTTATGAAATCCCCACATAGGGATGTGGGGATTTCATAAAATGTCATGCAGGCAGCAAAAATTGAAGCAAATACTCAGTACAATTTCCAAGGCTTCAGTACATGAATATTTCATCTCTGCTTCATAAAATCACAGAATAAGCTGAGTTGGAAGGGACCCACGAGGATCATCAAGTCCAACTCCTGGCCATGCACAGGATCATTCCCAAGAGTTACACCATGTGCCTGAGAGAATTGTCCAAATGCTTCTTGAACTCTGTCAGGCTTGGTGCTGTGACCACTGACCTGGGGAGCCTGTTTGAATAGAAGAACCTTTTTCTAATATCCAACCTAAACCTCCCCTGACACAACTTCAGGCCATTCCCTCAGGTCGTGTCACTGGGTGCAGGAGAGAAGAGATCAGTGTCTGCCCCTCCTCTTCCCCTCAAAAGGAAGTTGTAACTGTGATGAGGTCTCCCCTCAGTCTTCTCCAAGCTAAACAGACCAAGTGACCTCAGCCACTCCTCATATGGCTTCCCCTCAAGGTGCTTCACCATCTTTTCCGCTCTCCTTTGGATGATCTCCGAGAGTTGAATATCTTCCTTATATTGTGGCACCCAAAAGTGCCCCCAGCAGTCGAGGTGAGGCCACCCCAGTGCAGAGCAGAGCAGGACAATCCCCTCCCTTGCCTGGCTGGCCATGCTGTGCCTGATGCACCCCAGGACAGAGCTGGCCCTCCTGGCTGCCAGGGCACTGCTCACTCATGTTCAACTTGCCACAGACCAGAACCCCCAAGGTCCCTTTCTGTGGCACTGCTTGTTGACAAGGAAGCCACAGCTTTTGTGCCACCTCTAGTGGTACAACTCAGCAAGCCATTTGCTTGATCAGCAATGGTGAGCAGATAACAAGAAGCAGATCCTGACAAAGCTTCTTGCATCTTAAGGGTTTTATGAAGAGCTGACAAGGCTTCTGCATCATTAAACAGATTTATGCTTAGAACAACTTTGAAGCTTCAAAAAGCTGCGTAACTCATGTAAGCGTGTGCTGACAGCGTAGATCAGACAAACTCCAGACAAGGACATGCATCAAACTACTGTTTTACTTCCATTTCTAAGTATCAGGCCTGCTACACAGAGGAATGTCTGTATTTTACTAGCAGCTCTTTGTAATACATGCCAGTCATCACCAAAGATTGTCCAGTCACCCTCACAACAAGCTGTGTCAGCACTGGTAGATTGCAGGACTTCCATTCCTTCTGCCCTTTTGTAGGATCTATGGACAACTCACGTAGGGGCAAAACAGAAACAGCAGAAGTTGAGCAGGTGCTGTCTTGTGCCTCTCTGTAAGCCTGCACTTTGATGACAGTAGCTTAGGATGCTGCAGCAGCAGCAGTGGGAATTCTCACCATGCTGTATCCTGACTCAGAAAAACTGCCTAGTCCTTATGGACAGCTGTTTTCAGTGAAAGGGGAAAATATGCTGATTATTAGAGATGCTCAATATCTGGAAGAACTGAACTATCACCCCATTCAGCATCCTTCAGGCTGAAATTTTTCCATTCTCCCATCAGCAGCCCTAAAGAAGACTTAAGTCCCTAAGATCTTAATTATTTGTTTTTCATTAACTACTATGTACTCATCACTACCTTCATCATACTTAAAAAGAGTAGGGCCATCAGACCATCTTCACACCTACCAAAACAACAACAACAAAAAAAAAAGGTAATGTAGGGATGCAAAATATCTGAGGCACAAAACTGCAGGGTTTTTTTTCAGAAGCTTTCATGAGAGTGAAGCAGACACATCCGTTATCAATTACAGCAAAACTTTAAAGCAGCACAAAAGCAGAGGCTTCCTTAGGTTATAGGAGACAGTGTCCAGAGTCCCTGTGCAGCAAACATGTGCCATGCTTTCTCTATTTGAGGTGGGAACACAAAATGTATTATGTATGTTGGTAAAAGCATATGTGTGTGTGTGTGAGCCCATGTGTGTGTGCACCCATGTATGCATAATAGCCAAGAGAAAAAAGGAGAAGCATCCAGTTTTCCCTAGAGAAATCTGAGTATTCACACAATGTCAAGCCCTCCAAGACTTAGTGCTACAGTGATGAATCAAGAAACACATGAATTGTGTTTTTGAACTCTTCTCCGGCAATAGAATGACAGTAGCCGAGATTGTCATACTCCAGAAAGAATATCTGGGGGAAGGCTGAAGACCAGCCTTGCACAGAGGGTCTTAGAATTGCTTTTGTATCTTTTTCAGCACATTTGCTAATAGGAGATTCTGATCCAACTGTTCTGCAGAAACACAGAAGTGATAAAAGCAAGTCACTTGTGAACTTGAGTAGTTGTGTCAAGATAAGATTTTTAAATAATAATAAGATAATGATTTTTAAATAATCATTCTGAGATCTATTTTAACTGAAGCATTGGGGCCAAAATATTTCCTTTGATAAGGTGTTATTCCTTTACCACTAAGGGATTCTTCTAACTTCCAGCCTAAATACATACTTTTATTAGTGGCACAAAAACCACTAATAAAATCTGGCTGATACCATTCTGCATTTGAAACAGCACTGTTCTCCTCTCTTCCTGTTCCATGGTGCTTGTGAGCAATTCAGTGTTGTCTCTAAGTTCATACTTAGGGGGCAAAAAAAATCCAAGATATTTTGACCTCCTCTTCTAACAAGGAGCATTCCTCCTTTCTAACAACTGCTCTACCAGCTTTCCTCACATTGATCCATTATCAGTCCTATGGCGTTTCACACATGCACTGTTTCAACCCCAGTGACTGGTGGCCAAGACCCTTTTCTGCCCCAGTGACTGGCACTGAGACCCCACTCACTTTGGTAGCTGCCACTCCAGGTCTGGGGCATCAAAACCCTTGGTCAAAATCCAGTTGCTGGCACCCAAATCATCACATCAGTTCGCCCAGTAGCTGGCACTTAGTCCTTGCAGCAGTTGTGCACATGAGATAGAGACCGTGACTATGCAGTTGGGTAAGAAAGGATGTAAGAAGAAGATAGAACAGATTGTAGTAATTAGGTGCCAGAACAGTCAACATGACCTGTCACCAACGTGGTGACAACATGTGCCTGTAAGTGTCATTTTACAGGCACATAGTTCCTCCTACACCCCTTTCTGTCTGACCCTCTCCCTTCCATGAATCTTCAGCAACTGCTAAGTCTTGCCAGCCTCTCCAGCATCCTGAATCCTTTGAGTCTGCATCCTTATCAGTTGCCCCACTGTGCCTCCAAATTTATTGCTATTCCATCAATCACTGAAATTAGCCAGGTTTGTTTCGCATCTTTATCACAGTTACATTTTCCTGTCATTTTTGTGTTCCTGCCTATCTTGTTCACGGGTTTCCTTTTCCCTTTAGTATCCCATATGACAAGGTGATTTACCAGCCAATCACAGGTTCTAACTCCAGACTTCTTACCCTTCCAATTCCAAGATTTTGTGTTTTCTTCTTCCTTAATCTCTAACACAGACAGGATAATTTAAAATCAGGGACAAATTGAGATATTATGGAAGGAGTTCCCATAGTCAGACAGTAGGATTAGAAGGGGGGCAACAATGGAAAAGGCATCAGAAGTACAATTTGTTGCTGATGCAGCCTGAAAATATTTAAATTTGGAATTGCTGAAATGAAAATTGTCAAAATAGTTCAACATTTTTTCACATGAACTTTGTCATAATTTTGTTTGTTTTGTTTTGGGGTTGTTTTGTTTTGTTTTGTTTTTGTTTTTGTTTTTGTTTTTGTTTTTGTTTTTGTTTTTGTTTTTGTTTTTGTTTTCCATTCTGGTCCATTTCTAGAGCAGAAATCAACAAGTTTTTACTGACAACTGTAGCTTGAGTTTTTCAAGCAGCTGCATTTACTTTATTACTTTATTGCTTATAAATTCATTGTAACTATATTTATTATTTATTTATTACTTTATTCCTATAGCCTATTTTACTTTATTATTTATTACTTTATTACTATATTTGGCCTCCTCATTTTACACTATGACTAGGAATGGTCTAGGAAGGACATAAAAAAGAAAAAGACATATACAAAGAATAAAGAGACAAAGAACATTCCTAGAGAACAAAAATCTAACCAAGAGTTTGTCTGAATAAGCTTCTTATGAGCAGTTCACTAAGTGTTTTTGTTGTAGTCTGTATTCTTGCTTTTGAAGGATTATTTTGAATGTAGAATTGACTTTGAAATGTTCAGTTGAATTTTTTCAAAATATGAATTCCCTGCAATACGCTCTTAGAAAAACACCCAGCAGGCTGAGCTTCATTAGAACTATTCCAAAGGCCCATGCCAAAATATTTGCAGAACCTTAATGTTTTCTTGGATCTCAGTTTGAAACAAGTAGAGCAGTAACAGGTATAAAACAAATTATGCATGCACAGCACAGAGCCACATTTGTAAATTTCTCCAACAGGCTGCAAAAACAAGAAGCAGAATTTAGTTTATGGGCTGTTTTGCTGGGTGGTGTTTGTTTTGGGTTTGTTTGGGTTGGGTTGGTTTTGGGGTTTTCATTGGTTTTTTTGTCCCTGGGATTACATGCATTGGCTATGCCAGAGTCAAGGCTAAACTGGTAATGTTCATCTTTGGCAAGTGCTGGTGGCCTAACTGTGCTGTTGTTTGCCACAACAATTAGTTCGACTTAGCTTGAGCTTTGACGTGGCAGCACAGATGGCTGTGGACGCGTTATCAGTAGGCAGCAGATGGCAGAGCTCAAACGTCTGCGGCCTTATATCTCCCTCTGGTGGCTCGATCTCCAACCCTTAGGCGGTTCCTGCTGCCCCTGAGCTGGTAGAGAAAGCCAGTCTGCTCAGCCAAGGCCATTGCACACTTCCAGTAACACTGTGGGTTCCACTCTGGTAGCATCTTTATCCCGGGTGCCTTGGAAAGTGTTGACACTTGGGAGTTCTGACTGCTTGGAGCCGTGTGTCTCGAGTGAGGTCCCTTGCAGAGCAATGAGCAGTCTCACCCATCTGTATTTCCATATCCCCTCTAAAAATAATCTACTGGACACAAATCCTAGAAGTGTCAGGTTCAAAAAATTGTCTATTTTTGGAGCTCCAATCCAAGGATTTTTGCTTGCCTTGATGAAGACACCTTATTTTCTCGGTCCCTGATGCACAGGCTGTTACTCTGACAGATTACAGAGCAAAATGCAACATCAAGAGCCATTTCTCCTTAGCATGTTGTGTTTTCCTTTCCCATAGCAAAATGGAAAAAAAATTCCTTTTCAGATGGAATATTTTACGCTACTGAAAGAGACAACATGCTAGTATTTTATTCTTTTGGAGCAGAGAAACAGTCACACATTCTGTTTTGGTAGCTGCCACAAAACAAAGGCTCATTTTTGAGGATCTAAACTTATCCCCACCTTTCCTGTACACTGATATCACTGTGAGGATGCTGTGTTGCAGAAGTGCAGTTTCCAAAGTATATGTTCTGGTTTTGAAGTTTTGCAGCACTTTGGACCTGCTTATCACTTTTCAAAGGGACTGATGTAGAACAGGCAAAAATGGAAACTCCTGCTCATTTCAAGTCTGAGTGTGAACATGATACCACAGTCTTCCAAAAGTGTCCTTCAGGATGAGGCATATATTGAAATGGCACAAAAAAAAAAAAAAAAAAAAAAAAAAAAAAAAAAAAAAAAAAAAAAACCACAAACAAAAAAACCCCCACCAAAAACGGCACAAGCAATAAACACAAGTGTCTTCTCAAATTTTGAACAACACTGAATGTTCTCTTCTCCCCATGCAACTCAGTTCAGCAACAGCTTATTGTCTTGTTTATTTTTTTACAGGAGGAAGAAAAGAGCTGTTTCATACCCTTAACACATACACAAGAGCTGCTCATATATTTATTATATATTGTTAGCACTGAATTTAACTTAGAAAATATGGATGTCTCCTTGAAAGAAACTCCAAAAGACCCCCCCAAACCTCCAAAAAACAACCAGAAAAACCACCTCCAACAAGCACTTTTGGAAGATGCCAAGATCATTAATTTCTCATTGAGATGTTTCAGCAAGAGGAGAAGCAGAAAAAAGAAACTTCTGAGAGAAAAAAAAGGCATTTTTTACTAATTTGATCAAAGGTGAATTTCTAATGACTAGGCAACAGTAAGAGAAGAAAAGAAGCAAAGCTGACCTGCTGTGTGCAACTGAGGAAGCAACTGGAAAAGGGCAACCTGTCATGTTTGTTCTTTTTGTTAGCAATATAAACAGTTAGAGGAACCAAACCCACTATCTTTTTGCTAGAATATGATACTTAAGTGTCTACATTTGAAGAAAATCTGTCCTATTTACTTGTGTTTACATGAGTTTGTACAAGTTAATTCTTCAAAGGTTGTTCATGGTATGGGGTTTTTTTTCCCCCTAAAGCCTTCTTGTCAAGTAAACTCTCTGTGGTTTCCCATACATCAAGATTTGGATTCACTGCTTTCCAATATGCATGTTTGACTAAAAAGTGGTTTCCTTTTGACTGCTTTGAAGCAGAGAAATGCACCCATGCTGCTAGCCTTTATGTTGTAATATCACTCTTTTTCCCCTGCAGAAAACATCTAAATATAAATAAGAGAGCAAATATATGGAAAACAAAAAATAAATGATTTTCAGTTACATTAAAATCCCTTGATACATGTAAAATGCAGAAGCATTCTTTTGTAAGTGTAAATCTGTCACATTCTTTGAAACTAAAACAACATTGGTTTATAATGGGACTGAGGGTGTTTTATGCAACAGGAGTCAAATTCACAGCTGGGCAAAGTTCTTGCATGCATCAGCAAAGACTTACATCAGGCCCCTAAGGACTTCAATGGAACTAAGTTAGAATGTTCACATGATTCTATGCAGAGCCTTTAATCTCATAAAATGCTTGAGAAAACTGCATTATATTCTTGAAAAAAATATATTACACACTAGTCAAAGATCTGTGTTATCTGAAATGTTCATGCCTGTTAGGTTCTATTTTGGTATCACTTGCCTAAGTTCAGAGAGCACGTGACTCTGTCATTCTGTCTTTCTGCCTCCTTAGAGGCTCAACTGAAAAATTAGTCTCAGCTAACTATTTTGCTTGACCTATACAAGCAGAATTTTAAGGAAAACAGCGCAATATTTTTTTCACTTTCAGTAATAAAAAGGTGCAAACACTTAATATATGTACATAGTCTTCTTATTTTCTAATTTAGAAGACATAGTGTGCTTCTCAAACACAAGAATCCATGTTTAAGGACAAAAAGCAGTAAAGTGGGGTGATCAGCCTACCAATATACAAAAGTGGCATTTGATCAAAACTTAACAGCATTTGCACTATATCATGAAATTATACATCCATTTATATACCTTTTCTTTTGTTTTAGTAGGCTAACTAGCTTAAGGGCCAGGTGCTACCAAAACTGGTCTCTACTTAACAATAGTCCACATGAACAGGAAATAAGTCAGAATGTTGTGTTTCTCTAGCAGATCCCAGCCTAGCATGGTATCTGATGGTGTACTTTAAGGCCAAACACAATCCTACTGAAGTGGAAAAGGTAGAGAGTGAAATGCATTAACTGCTTTACTGAGTCTGGAAGGGATGAAATGGGCAGCTGCCACAGAGAATTTCCTGGTGTGTAGAACTCTCTCTTGGTCTTAGCACTTGGTCTTTGAGACACCCTGGGCAGGGTAACACATCTCAGCCTGGAACTGAGGTGAAGCACTGCCTTCTTCATATCCTCCCCTGTGCCCCATGGTGATTCCAAGGATTTCAGTGGAGGACAGTGGGGAAGAGCTCTGTACCACAGGTTCCAAGCCATATACTCCTGCAGCAAGATAGCTCATGCTACTAAGTGAGAAAAGAGCTGAGGGCAGGATATGGGATGAGCAGGTGAGGTACTGCTGCTTTTTTGTTTGTTTGTTTGTTTGTTTTTCAAATGAGGAAGGTCTATTAAAAAGTGGCAACTTCTAGGGAAAGGTGAGATGAGTGGATAGGGAAATATGTATCTCCATGCTCTTAAAGAACTGTTCTTTGATAGTACATAGTGGAAGGAACACTGCACAGGGCTGTAAAACTTCCTTGGCATCAAGCCTGAAAAACTGTGGTTTTGTGTGAACACAGGTCAATTTGTTCCACCTGCTGGACTGAGAGGTCCACCACACTGGAGTTAGAGCTCTGCCTCACTGCAGATCTACCCCACAGCTATGCTGCACCAAGCAGTGATCTTCACCAATTTAAGACTAGCAGTAAGGGGTAGTTTGCCTCCTCTGTATACTGGGGTGGAGTTAGTTTTCTTCATAGCAGCCCAAATGGTGCTGTATTTTACATTTGTGTTGAAAATAGTTGATTACAAAATTCACAATGTTTTAGCTATTGCTGGATAGTGCTTGCTCATCATCTATTTCTCACTCTGTTTTCTCCCAGGGCATAGTCTGGGATGGGGAGAGCTGGGATAGCTGACCTGAACTGACTGGAGAGATACTTTATAATACATGGCATTTTGCAAGAAAACAGGTGAGGCAAGTCTTGTTGTGAGTAGCCACTCTTGGAGGTAGGCTGGACACCACTCTGCTGTTGGGCAGGTGTGGAATTGCTTTTACATCACTTGCTTTTTTCCAGAATTTTCTTCTTTACTGATTAACCTGTCTTCACTTTGACCCATAACCACTGTTTTGGTTTGGTTTGGTTTCCACTTCTTTCCTCCCATTCCACTGTGAGGTTGGAGTGAGAAGTGACGGGAAGGGAGCTTAGCTGCTGCCTGGGATCATCCCACCAAACCAAAAAAGCAGTCAGTATTGGCTGTTGGGCGAGTTTGCAGGAGCAGAGTGCCTCTTGCAGAGGGAGCAATTGACAGCTGTGCCTGAGCCGTCTCTGTGAAAACAAAGCAGAAGGATGGAAATGTGCAGCACAAGGAATTGAGCTGCTCACACCTGGGATGCAAGACATCTGGGTAAGGACAGAGAGCAGCAATTCCTCATCCATTAGTAACTGACCAAGTGGTTGTCATGGAAGTGTAGGTCTGGTATAGTATGTGATGTTTCACATACATGCTAAAAAGCTAGACTATGAGCCAGCTACCTAAAACTCTACTGACATCTGGTGCTGAACAGAAAATGAGTTTTTCAGTGCAGTAAGGTTCTCCATTTTGAAACACTATCTTATGGGACAGCCTGTCTCCCAAAACAGCAGTCTTCCACACAGCCTGCTTAGCATACTCACATGTATAGAGAGTCTCAGTTCAGACAAAGCCTCTTTAGGAATATTTGAAATTAAAAATGAAGTAGAAACTGAAAACCACATATTAATTACTGGGAACGTCACATTTTTGAATCCCTCATGGAGAATAGAGTTGAGTTTTTAATCAGTGGTCACCTTAATTATAGCTATATAGGAATAGATTTTGTGTCTTGCAATATACTTCTTGACAGAGTTGATTAAAACAAAAAAATATTTATGCAGTTTTTCTGGTGTGCTTTAGCTTTCAGGTTCATTTTAAAAGGAGTCTAAATTTGAGTACAGAATCTTGTGTGGATTTGAATTCCAAGACTTCTTTCAATTGACCTTAAAGTTTTTTCATAAAATTTGTCTTTTTTACTGAGAAACCTGCTCTTGGCAGTATTAAAAGGTTTGTCCCAGCTTTGTCTATGCTTAGCAAACCTTTGCTTGTAAAGCAGTGTCCTGTAAAGAAAATGTTAAAAAGAATACTCTTTTCAGTTCTGCAAGGAGTTGGTGTAGGAAACAGCACAGCAGCACATATCAAGAATTGTACATTAAAGAATTTTTGTGGGCTTGGGCCTATTTTTCAAATGTTTAAAAGCAGTAAAGGAGATTTTTCTCTTTTGCAAGTGGTCTCTTGCAAATAATTAATTATCAGGTATACTGAATAACATAATTCATTATTTACTGGACAAACAGTGATCCATCTACCATCTTCTTACCAGCAGCCAGTCGCTGATGCTTTGGATAAAATAAAAAATTGCTATAGATTAATATTCCCATCAGTATCCACTCTCAAGTGCCAGCTATCAGTGGTTTAGGAGCTAAGACTAACCTTAAAACTAAAACCTATTCCTCTTTGCTTAGTAGGTCTAGCAGCTCCACTAATTCAGCCTATTAATTTCTAACTTTTTTATGTATTTGTCCAACCTGATGACCACTGACAAGGAGTTTCATAGTTTATCTGTACATATTTATCTTCCACAAAAATAAGAGAGACTTGAGAGAAATGCTTTATATTTTCAGAGCCACAGAACCATCATCTCCAACAACTAGGGTTGGGTAAAGGTTTCTAGTAATGTTTTTTGCAAAAAATAGGTATCAAGTATTTTAATTTTGCTAGTGAGTTAATCAGAAATAATATTTCTCTTTCAACCTTGATGTTCCACTCATTTCTGTACATCTCAACACAGCAATTGCCAGGAACAAAACTCAAAATGAATTGTAAATTAATATTAATTTTTTTAAACATTCCAGTTTTGTGAGAGAATCTCAGACAAAACTATTTCTAAAGATGTTTTCGTTTGTATTGCTCCTGTAAATTTTCAGGGGGCATGAAATTGATTAAATGTATCTGTTACCAAAAAACATTACTGGAATGTTTCCATGCTCTCAGAAAACTGTCATATTTTTTCCCTTACCAAGAAAAAAAAAGGGTGAGTTATCTGTTTTCAGGTCATTGAAGCCTAATGTGTTACAAAACCACTCAGGATGAAATAATGATAATTGATATGAAATAGTCTGAAACAAAAGATAGCTATTTCCATGTAGGAAACCTGTGCCACATAATACAAACATGTTAAGTGGACTGAATAGATATAATCTATGTGAATTTTAAAGTGTTTGTGAGAGCCTTCCATGGAAAATCTTGCAGGAAGATGCATAGGCATAGAAAGGAAAAGGGAAGTGCTGTGACAGATAAAACTAGTTAGAAAAAGCCATGAGACTGAACAGTCAGCCCTCAACATGGCAAAGCATATCATATATTCAGACCTGGTCTTGAACATAAAGAAGTTAATTAGGTCATGATAGTTAAGGCTGAATTAAGTCTGAATCATTGCTTTGAAGTGCAAATGAACTATTAGAAGGTGGAAGAGAAAGTATTCTCCCCTAGAGCATATTGCTATTGCTTTAGCTAAAAAAATGAGCTTCAAGACAACTTTTAAATAAACACAGAATTTGATTTATGAAGCCAAATTTTACAAATGGATCTTTTCACCTTGTGCCCAGTTTTTACCACCACTTAGCTCAAATAGTGGAATAATCCAGGCTCCTCCCATAAATTCACTGAAGTCTTGTTCATGGGCTACTATTGAATAACTCCCCTCATTCCTCTATGTTCGTGACTGAAAGGCTTCATTGCAGAAACAGATGCAAAATGTCCTGGTAATTTCATAATTAACTGTGCTCTCAAAATGCTTGTCTTTCTGCTGTGTCCCTCTGCCTGTCTGCAGTAGGGGCTCTAGTCTTCCCCAGGCACAGCTGAGTTTCCCTCTAGGAAAAAAGAAATCCATACCAGCTCACAGAGAGGGTTCTGCAGCACAGCCCCAAGCTGTACCCACAAGGTCAAAAAGCCACCACTGGAAGTATCAAGTTCTTTGAGCACTTTCCTAAGTAGAAAAACATTTAGGGATATCCCAGCCTGAAATGAAGTATTGTTGCTAAAGTAGTCATTCCTTCCAAGCATTTCTAAACAAACATAAGGGACTGCATCTGTTCACAAAGAAGGACTAGACAGTTGAAGAGTAGAGTTAAGAACAAGGAAAAGGTGTCACTGGGATCAGAGAGCAGCTCCAGACCCTGACTGTTGGCCTGATGTACATGCAGCATCTGTCCTGGGTGTCCCTGTAAAGAAGAAAATTTTCATTCGTTGGAAATGTTAAGAGTATGGAAATTTGGTGTAATATATCTGAGGAGGTGAGATCAAAAATGTTATCAATTCCAAACAGAAAAATTTCAATGTAAAAAAAAAGAAAAAAAAAAAATATATATATATATGAAGGCAGCAGAACAGGCCCTTGATTACAGCTTTGGTACTACTATAAAATACAAGCTATATTTGAAAAGCAGATACAAGAAAAAGTTAATACAATGGTGATTCTTTTAAAATGACATGAAGAGATATAAGAATTTATCCATATCCATTTTCTTAAAATAAAATCTACAGTAAAGGAAGAAGGCAACTTTTTTGGTAACAGGGAGGTCTATTTCTGCTAATACACTTGCCTTCACATTTGCAAATAGTTGTTTGTGTGGAAATAGTAGTTTAGAAGAACAGTTTAGTTTTGCAATAACTCCCATGATTATGATGAAAGCCCCCATTTTCACATCTTCCTTCTGTCACTGAAAAATCAAGTTTGTTTTCATATAGCAAGAATGCTCCAGCAAGCTCTGGAATTTGCTAGTATTGTTGGCATGTATAAATAGAGCATTTTTTAATGTGCCACAGGGAATCTGCAGCTGCTTGCTGAATACAGACAGAAAGCAAATGTTTTGCTCTTGTTACAGATCTACGTGCTTGTCCTCCAAGCTTCTCTGCTCTGAATGAATTTCATTGGAGCCAGGCCCTCACTAGGTGCATTATGTTTGCATAATAAGGAGGATGCCTGCTTGGGGTATTTTCTGAAGTTGCTTCATGTTAATGACTGCCTTGAGGCTGAGTGAGAAACACAGGCACCTTCCACCTTGTGCACAGTGCCTCGTTTTGCAAACAGTCCTTCAAAAACACAGCTTTGACTTACCTGGTGGAAGAATGAGTTCAGTCCCCTTGAACCGTATTTAAACATTGCAAATTGTCTTTTTATTCACATACCACATGAACTACTAAAAAAAAAAAATTACTTCATTTTACTCCTCCAGCTTTGACTGATAATGATCCAATTTTCCTTCGCATTGTGATTCTGTCCCTCCACACTACCCTCTCCTTGAGTGGTAAAAGAGGACTTAAGAATTACACCCTAAATGCCTTGCTTCAGACATGAGTCATTGTTTCATTGTTGCATGAATACACCTATTCTTAGACTTAAAATAGCAAAGAGGACAAGTTGCTTGAGTCACCATGCCTTAAATTGTCTGAAATTGAAGATTAACAAGAATAAAGCAACATATTGCATTTCAACAAGGCAAAAAGTGAATTATTTTTAGATGTCTGTAGTTGATATTAGGAAGTATTTTATCAGCTGTACTTTTGCTAATCAACAACTGATGGGAAACATGTCCCAGTTTTACATTTTGTCTGAAGATTATGCCATAAAGCAAAAATATATGTATATATCCTTTGCAGGATAAATTAATTCAGAGGATTATGCGCTGTCAGTAAAATGCAAGCAACATACATTACTCCAAAGCCTATCAGAGCATCAATAAGCTGCTCCTATAAACTTCTTAACATGATAAGACAAAACATAACTGTATATAAAGAATTATAGAATGGTTGAGGTTGAAAGAGATCTCTGGAAGTCACCTGGTCCAACCTCCCTTCTCAGGCAGGGCTTCCTTAAACAAGTGAACCAAAACTGTGTCCAGATGTCTTTTCAATTTCTTTTTTTTTTCCAAGCAAGGAAAGTTCACAACCTTTAACCTCCTTTGCTTGCAAGGGAACATGGCTAGCTCATCATCAACTTGGAGTACACCAGAACCATTACCCAAAGGGTTATATTTCTGAAAGAAGTTCATACAGCAGTGGGGAAGATGTTGGAAGATTCTTTTAACTTTAGCACTGTAGTGTATGACCCCTAGATTTGTGGTTAATGCTGAGTTTTGTCCCATACACCATGACTAGTGAGTCATTTTAGTCATTAGTCAGCTAATGTTTCCTCATTTACTTGTATTAGTGATTAATATGTACTAGCTGATATCTTAATTTTGAGAACAAGGATTGTATGTCAGAGCAAAGAATGATCAGAGAAGTACATTATGACTTAATGACATATTTGAGATAGTCAGAAGGAAAAAAGATTCATCAGGAGATCTGGAACCATATTCAAATAAATCTGTGGAAACAATTAGCATATATGCATGTATTCAAAAATGTGATGAATATGTATTGGTTTCAGGAATATAACCTGGTCTGATAGCTTCCTTAGCATGCATACTTCGAGAAAGATTCCAGCAGTGAATCTTGCATCCAGCAGTGCTAATAAAGTAGTGGTGGATTTCTAACCTAACAAATTTGTTGGAGAGTTTATTTTCCGGTTTTCAGTGGCAGCCCCCAAATCCTTTTACTCTAGGGTTTATTTTATCTGGATGGACCTCAGCTTGTGCTGGTTCCTGGGGTTCTTCCTTCCTAGGTTCAGAACTTTGCCTTTCCCTGCTTTCCTTTCATGAGGTTCCTCATGAAGCCCATTTCCACAATTTGTCAGGGACCCTCTGGAAGGCCCAACAACCCTCTGCTCCATCAGCCGGCCTCCCAGTTTTGTACTGTCATCAAACTTGCTGAGGGGACACTCTGCCCCAAAATGCAGAACATATGAAAATGGAAAGGACTGGTCCCAAACTTGACCGCTGGGCTGAAGCATTGGTTATTGGCCTCCAACTAGACTGTGTGACTGATCACTAACCTCTGAGCCTGCCTATTCCATCAGTTTTCTGTCTCAGACTTGATGAGGTTGGCCCATCCAGATCATAATTTATGAGCTTCTCTGTGAAGATGTTATGGGAGACAATGATGACAACATTACTGAAGTCAAGGTAGAAAACAATAACTGCTCTTCCCTTGTCTACCAAGACAGTCAACTAGTTGAGGAAGGGTATCAGGTCAGTAAAGATGACTTGGTGAATCCATGCTGACCACTCACACCCCTCTTTATATTCAAGCTAGTAATTTGGCCTCTAGAATATTAAACCCTGTTGTTCATTAAAACCCTGTTGTTCTCTTCTTTTTGTAAGTAGTACTGCAATAAGGATAAAGAAAAAGAACTATGCTTTGTATTTTCCTGTTGCAAATTGTGTCTTCAGTTGTAATTGCTAAAATCTTTTGATATAACAGAAACCTGATCTAGGAAGGGCTCAAATCAAAGTATGAGATGTCACTAGCACTGTCCAGTTCCTCTTATCCAATAAGATATAGCAATTACCATCACATCATGTGAACTGGAACTTCTGCATGCACTTTCAAGTGTTTAAAGAGCCTTTTGATCTGGCAGGAGCCTTCATATATTCATGCTGAACTTCTCTTGGAGTTTGGGATTTTTCAGTCATATTTCTCATGTTTATTTCAAAGAAGTCTGGAAAATGAGCGGCAAAACTCCAATGGCTCCAGCAAGACAGGAGATTTTCCAACTCTTTGCCTCTGTGTGTGGAAGGTGTTTTGCTGCCAGGAACAAACATGGATTTTAAGCTATCTTGGTCACAGAGCAATCCTTTGTGACCTTTTAGCTGAATTTTTAAGCTATGCATTAATGCCTTCCTCTTTTCTCTCAAGCTGACATATTACCTAAAAAAAGTTCAGTGTACAAGCATGAAGCTCCTTGCCTATGCCTCAACTGCTGCTGAGAAAAATTCCAACTATTTTGCTCAAAAGCATTCATATGCATCTGGACTACTTAAAAGAAGAGCCTGAGCCTTGTATGCTTTGCTCTTATTAACACAGTACAAAATACTATTTTTGTGGGGGTTTTTTCTTCCTTTGGGAAGATACAAAGATACATAAGATATATATGGATATATAAGACCTATATTAAACCCATGCACAACTGGGTTGTGAAAAAAAAAACATTTAGACCACTGGTTTTAAGCCAGTGTGGTCTTTTTAAACAGTAGAGATTCAGCACTTTTCTCTGTGAAGTTGTAAAATTGAGTAAGACTGGGTGCAAGCCAGCATGTTGAAGACCCACAATTTTGTTTCTATCTCAGCCACCATTAGAAGTTTCCCCTTGAGTCTACAGCTTTACTGTGTCCAGTCTTCTCAGCACCAGAATGGCTTAGCACAGTGGGGCTGTAGATCAGAAGGGAGCTCCCTGCACCCTTATAAATTTCTACACACTATTTTGCTGGAGATTCCAGGGTCACCTTGTCTGATAGAAGTAATCACAGAACTATAAAACTAAATACGCTATTACTGCACAGAGATAAGGTGCAAGAGTAGCAGGCATTTTGTTCTCAGTACTTTTCGGAAGGATAATAGACAAGGTTGTAGTCTCACACTTCTAGAAAAAACTCTTCCAAAAGAAACACGAGGTAAGCGTGTTCACTTGGACCTTGCTTTGTATTAGACAGAGTGAGAAAGGGTCCAAGGATACTGTAACAAAGCCTGAAACTTCCCATTTCGACTGCAGCAATTGTTTGTTTCTGGTTTGCATTCTGGCTTAGACTAGCAAACTGTCCCAGGTGTCGCAGTCAGTCCTTTCCACTTGCCTTCCGGCTCACTCATAATCATTAAAGTAGACGTGGATACATCTTAACAGCCACAACATAAACTCAAAGCAGCCATATAGCAGTGCAGGCATCTGAAAAAGGGGGATAATTCCTGAAAACTGCTTTCTTCCTGGGCTGAAAAGGGAACTTAAAGCTCAGCATTACTTGCAAGTGTTTACTCATATCCCTTCCAATACATGCATCTGGATACTGGGAAAAAAAAACCAAAAAAACAAAAAAACAAAAGCCCCAGACCAAGAGACCTCAGCTGTATGAGGTTAAAAATGGAGGAATAGAGTATACATTTTGCACCTCAAGAGAGGGCAAGAGTCCTGCCTGAGTAGGTCCTGGTGAAGCTACCACACTGTTAACCCTCGCAGCTTGATACTAAGTTTTCAGAGCAGAATAAGGTGAGGTCAGGATACTGTGATGAGGCAGTGGTAGGTAATTCTGAGACACTTTAATGCACCTTGCCTTATTATAAAGGTCATGATATTAAGATCAGGCATGATATTCAGTTCTACTGGGAGGCTTATGCTCAGCTGGTTGCTGTTCTGCTTAATCAAATTTATTTCTGCTCCTGCACAATAGATTATTGAAACTGCAAGCCACATGATTGAAGACAGGTTTCACTCAAACCAGGAGCTCCTCTGACAGCTGTGTGACCAGACCAGCTACTGAGCTGCATAGGCACAAGAGCTCTGGAAGAAAGTGGTCCTACCTGTATAGCCAGCACTGGTTTATCCAAATAAATCCCACATTTGTAGATTTACAGGATACAGGCATATTTTCCCACTCTTAAACCACTAACCTTTGTTTTATGGCTCTTGCAGTTCTCAGAAACGTAAAGCTGTCCTTGTGAGACTTTGCATAGCCATGAGGTTTAATCATCTGAACCTACTATGCACTGGACTTCTGTGTAGTAACAGTTCACGGAAAAGATTTCTGCTGGGAAGCTGGGTCGTAATACCTGCTTTCCAGCTTTGGCCCAAGCTTGGCATCTGTTGACTCTGTCCCACATTGAATGACACAATTGAATGAACAGCCCTTGAAAGTATTATATGTCCTGAGCTGGGAATAGAGTTTGGCTTGCTGGACAACCTGCCCAATGGTCACTGCACCCCTTTCACCATGACAAGAACCAGTGGCAGACGTACCCTGGATGTGGAGGAGGCCGTGTTCACAGAAACTGGGAAGAATAATTCTCTAGACTGAAGTAAAACAGAGAAAAAACTTGTTCTACCAGCACCTTAATGTAATTTTAAATAGCGTTTGGGATAATACATTTTGTGCGTGTTGGAGGAATGTGAGCCCAGTACCACATGCACATGGGAATTAACCCAGAACCTCTGGCCCTGAAATTATGTGTTTCAAAGGACTAATCAATGCCTCCACCTACTCACAGTATATCACTGATGTTCACACGTTTGCTACAAAAAGTAACAGATGAGGCTGATCAAAATCAGAAGTGAAGCCAAGTGAAGCCATACCTGATGGTCCTGCAGAAAAGAAGCAAAGGGTTCTTTCCAACTATCTTATTTTGAGTGTCTTGCTTTCTAAGAAAATTTAGTGTAACACCAACGTAATTGTGAAGCAGCCATTCCAAGGAGAAAGTATGCTGTCTGCAGAAGAGGAAGCAGGTAGCATGATTAATGCAGCTCTGTACAGGGTCTCTGTCCCAAAAGGCTACTACTCTAGCAGGCCATGTAGGAGATGCTTGCTAATTCCTTATCCTAGCTCTTCATAAAATGCAAAATCAGCAAAAAGAACCAAAACAAATACTGTTCACAATACTTCTGAATGAGTTATGGTTTTCATACCTCTTGGTACAAACTGAAAGATGAAAGGAAGGCTACAGATTGCTGTTCATATGAAAAAGTGGCTTGATACAGGGATAAAAACATTTCCTGTCTCTGGTGTGGGAAATATTGAGCAAGAATATGGTCACCATGCTGCTCCCTTCCAATGGGACCATTTTCTTATGCCCAGCTTTGAGACTGATACCATATTCCCCTATGCCCCATACCTACTAAGTGAATTGCCAGAGCTGGGAACAAAATTTTTCCTTGAAGATGAGCTCATTTTATGATAGAAACCTCCCTTCATGCATGTGAGTCTGGCTTTCTGCAAGGCAGCAGACAGTTTTCACCCAGATAACTTCCATGTTTCTTTACATATGGGACATGTTGGAAAATTCATTTGCCTCATAGATCTTTATCATATGTTACCCACAGAACGGTTGTGCTCTTCTATCATGGTGTACCTTCACCCATATAAAGTTCTTACAAGCTTCTGTTTGTGATGCCTTGTCTGATACAGCAGCAGGAAGACAATCTCTGCTGTCATATCAGAGTGCTCTGATGTGTCAGAGGCTTTACACTGAGTGACAGATTTGTTGACCACTTTCCAATATTCTTCCTAGCTGCTTGTTACCACTTCAAGAGATGTTGTGTAGATCCTTTAGACATTGCAAACTACTTTCCCTTCTTTGAACCTAAGAATTATCACTAATATTGTCACACTGAAATAGTGTTATTAATTACTATTTGTTTAAACTGGTTCCCTAGCAGATGCCTTAGCAAATCAGTTAACCATATTTGGATGAGGCTACATACCTGCCACAAGTAACTAGATTGTCTGTTCACTGCAGGACCAAGAACTATCAAGAATTAGAGACAACTCAGAGTCACCATGCTGCCAGCCTGTGTCTTGAGGACAGGATACATTGCTCTGGATGACTTGGAATTTAAAATTCTACTTACGTCAAATGCATGTGGCTCTCAAACATGATTAATGAGTGCAGCAGGTTTAATCCCAATGCCACTTCTACAACTGCTTGCAAAGCAGTGCCCAAAAGTGTTGAATTTCCCTGCTAATAGTCAAGAAGCTAAGACAGGCTAATTTGATTTGTAAGCATGTTTAGTTCAGACTTTCAGTGATTAAGCAAGCACGCACCTGATATAAGTGGTAGCTCATCAATTTCCAACAGGGTATGCGATGCAAAGAATTGAAATTCAGACAATGTTTGGAAAATCAGAGGTTGTTTCCAGTCCAGCCTTACCTAATTCTTGAAGTCATCCAACACTTCCAGCTTTAAAGGAATAATTTTCTCTCTGGAATTCAACTTAAGGAAGTAATGGCCCCAACTCAGTCTGAAGGTCACTACAGTCTCTCTGTTACAAACAGGCTTTGTTCTCTGCCAGCTCACTTCTGCCCCAGAAAGTAGGGGCTGTGAAGAACCCCAAACCGTGGCCTCTGGCCTTTTCCCCAGGCAACGAAGAGTTGGAACTCCAAGCAGAAGCTGAACTACAGAATGGCAGCAAATGAGTTGTTCCACTGAACTCTAAGAATTCCATGGAAGGAGAAGTTGAAACCTGCTAACAGCTTATTTCTTCTCATGCAACTCACCAAGCTTATTACATCAAGTAGGTATTTTAGACCCCTTCAACTTTGGACACAGTCCAATTTTTAAAACACAATCTTCCTTTAAGAGTATGAGGACAGGTGAGTTTTGTTGTGGAGCACTGGTAACTTGTGCCTGAGCCCACCTGAAAGTTTGTCCCTTTTCCACCTGAGTGCATTTTGCCCATTGCAGTCTTTTACACTGCTGTCCTCAAGAATTTTCAGTGATTAATTTCTGGACGCAGTAGTCACTTTGCAGGGGCTTCTTGAAAACAAAATGAGCATGTTTTGGAGTGGAGCAAGTCTCTAGTCTACTAGAGCATTTTGATGCCTTTTTGTTTCTTTACAACCCCACACACAGTCATCATTTTTTAAAGTTTTCTTCATGTCTAGGAGAGCTGACCTAGTCTGTACACCAGCTGGCATTGCCTCATCACCAGAAATAGCCTGAAACACCAGATTTGGAGCTGTTCAACACCTCCTTCTCAGAGCCTTTGAGAAACGGATTTCACAGGTCATCTTTTCACCGCTGTGTTTTTGACTCAGACGTATAGTCCCCTGTGCTTATCCAAGTTTTTGTTTGCCTTTGATCTGGAATGTGCCACAGTAATGTGGAGAAGAGGAAGAAAACCAGAAAGCAACAGACCCTGAAAAACAGATGGAGGTTGCAATTCAGACTAGGACAGATAAGCAAGCTCTGGCAGTGATCTGGGCAAACCACATTGCATTTATAGCTCTAAATCACCTCATTTTCACATGTCTGATGGGCTTAGATCTTCTGGGAGTGTGTCAGATGCAGTGATCAAGCTTAAGGCCATAGGATTTTTCTCCTTTGTGATATGCTTTTGTCTGAAACACCTTTCTCCATTGCATATGAGAATCATACATCCAGGAGCGTATGTAGCTGTGATTTTAGCACCACAAAATCTGACCCTTTGCTTGAACCGTGCAATTTTGGGAATCAACCACGATGATTCAGAATTGGCAAATAGCTTTTAGTGACCAACATACTTCTCCTATGCATAGATGAATGGAAGAAGAGGTTTTCCTAGACAGCCCTGAGGAAGGGACAATTGTACCCAGTCTGTCAGTTTCCATTTTCACTCTCACAATAGCTTTAAGCTCTTATCTTTTAGCTTAGGTTTCTTGTCACTCAGGCAAAATTTCACTTTTGAGCTTAAAAGTGCCTCAGTCTTTCTAGAAAAATCACTAGAGAATGGGCTAGCTGCATCTGTCTCTGGATATGTTGAGTACAGGCTACCCCATACATAAAGTTCTTTCTTGGCACCAGTGAGTTAAAAGGTCACTTTTCAGTGCTTAATATCTTGCAAAGCATACCCTGCCCATGTAACAAAGGGAACAGACCCAAGGCAGTCTCTGGGGATGCAGCTCAACGTGTTGCAACAGTGAAGGATGCAAGGCCCAGATCCTCATCACAAGCAGTTTAAATCTAGTTTGAAAGGTATTCACAACTCTAATCTAAGGTGCACAGAAATAATGACAAAGATGACACAGACAAGGGTTTTATATATTGTGATAGGTTTATGTAAGCTGAGGGCTGGCTAGTAAAGGAAACCTCCAAGGGATGAGCACTCAAAAGGTGAGGGAGCTCTCCATCCAGGCTCAGACTGAAACTCAATAGTTGTCTTTCTTATATTAGGTGATACTTGAAGTCAAATATGAGACCCATCCTAAGCAGCATTTTCTTTGCATATGTCAGTGCATACATGCATACAGTAAGCCATGCTGTGTCACTCTGATGTCCTCTGATGATCCTGTGAATATTTGCCATACATTGAGTACAATTTTCAGTAACTTCCATTTTAGCCATTGTCAGTGTTAACAAGTAAGTATCTTCAGGTATAAAAAAAATCCATTCCAGCTCCTCCTGCCATAATTTAATTTATAGGTGTCAATATGGATGAAAGGAACACAAAATTAGGCCCGTGGTCTTTCTTTCCTGATGGTTCTGTACATTCCTGCTCAGAAAAACTACTAGGCCAAGACAAGTTTCAGGTGAGTTACTGCACTCTTTTTTAGCTTATACTCTTTGGTTCGTTCACTTTCTTTTCTTGGTTTACATAGCTCATGTTCTGATAGCATCAACCTGACCTTCCATCTCCTCTTATGAAACAGAAAGCACACTTAATATAAGTCAGTCAGGTGCAGACCACACAGATTTCAGACAAAGGCCAGTGGTGGCAGCAGACACAACCTGACAGGCTGTAGGAAGCCCTGGTGGAGCTGAACCTTAGCTTTGCAGTACTGAAATGCAGAACTGGCAGCATTCACTCACCTACGTGTTCTTGGCAAGCAAGTTTCTTTGTTAATAGAGCATCAGTAGCTTATCACCCTCACAAAGGCATTTTGAAGAGTTATTCCTGATTCACTGATATCACCTTCTGTTTTGTCTGTTGAAACATAGTTCATATATTAAGGTATCACTTTTGTTTAGAAAAGTTTTTCCAGATACCATGCACAGCCTGCCGGATGTTGGTGGAAAGGAATCCAAACCCTGTACTACACAACTACTCTGCTGAAAGGAATGCAAGAGAATGACACCTTTCTCTGCCAGGCTCTAGGCTCTGAGTGGCTTAAACTAGGTACAGCCTTAATCTTTTCCCTTTTCATGGCTCAATGTAACCATCATTTAAGACCTAAGCAGAAAGTAGCCAGCCAATTACTTGCCCAGTGTATAATTTACTGCAAATCCTGCCCTTTAGTCAAGAAGGTTTCAGGGTAATTTGTTACTAAAGTGTCACTTCACTGCATGTAGCTGTTCTGGGAAGACATTTACATTCTCAATCAAACTTGGAAGAATAAGCCTACCTGAGTTAAAGAGTGACTAAGTTTAGAGTCACCTAAATGGCATACACAGAATGAGGAGTATAAGAAACATTAGTTAATCCCATCATTTTACCTTCCTTCTGCTTCTCCTCTTCAAAATATTTGGACAGAAATGAATATCAAAATTATGACGCCAATACTAGCTCATACAAAAGAATGCTAAACACCCGCACTGAACTGATGTAAGGAGGGCTGAGCAGCCTTCATGTATCTGAAAGCTAGACTCAGATGTCACAGCTGATTTTGGGGAATACTGGAACAATTTGACTCAAACCAAAGAGGTATTTCTTCAGAATGGATTCTTCATCTATGCTCTAAGAATCAGCTTGGTAAAAGACACACAGCACTTGTGTAACATCATGCAATACAAGATTAGTGAACCTTAACTAGGCGTGAAAAATTGAAGGAAGCAGCACTTCCAGGAGTTCTGGGGAGCAAGTAGAACACCTCTGCTGCCCTCAGATCTTGTCCTTGATCTCTGATTATATGAAGCCAGATGAAACTTGGCTGGCTCATTGATAAATATGCATAAACCAAAGTAATGCAGAAACCTTTCTGCGTGCCAGGAGCCCTAGCCAGATTGCTCATGGATGATGAGATGGAGCAATTTTTTTCAGTACAATGGAGAATTCAAGAGAGGCCTTTCTTCACAAATAATTAAAGGATTATCTGACTAAGAACTGTCAGAAGCCAGAGTGTAAGCAGCCAACATGATGATTTTCCTTTTCTTCTTGTGTGTCATTCTGTTTGTTGGACGAAATAGAAACTAGTGAATTTAGTACAGGGCTCATAAAATATTTTCATTGACATAAAAACATTGTCTCTCCTTGGGGAAACCAGTGTTATAGCTTTGCAGGACATCTCCTGCTCAGCTCTGAAGCTTTTACAGACAACAGCCCTCATTAATTTAGACAAGTGGGTTTGTTTAATGTTAGCTATGCACTATGATAAATGGCTTACTGCTGCTTTGCCAGTGATTTCTGAGGCAGGAATCCTCCTTTGTCAGCACATCACAGAAGTGAATTTAAACATTCCAAAAACTACACCAAAGAAATTCTCTGGTCAAAGCAATTAGTTTTCCTAATGCAAAAGTGTGCTTTCTAAAATTTAGTGCAACACATTGCTTAAATTGTGGTTTTTTAAAAGCTGTCACTGTATAGGATCAATTCTTTAGCAATTCCACAACCAGCCAGTTTAGGCAGCTTTATATGTTATGCTAAGATATTTGCAGAAGATGTTCTCTATTTCCCTGTGCAGGCCATGTCCCTGCAGTCAACTGTATTTCCTGCATTAGTCCCCCTAACTCTGTACCCTCTTCTCACACTGCCAGACCCCTAACAAATGTTACCCCCTTGGTTCTTTGAAGAACCTACAAAGGTGCCATAGAACATAGGGGATCCTCAGCTCTGCTTGTTTATAAGGACTGCTATCACGTTATCTTTTCTAAAATCCTTGGAAAGAGGGACCAGCAAGGAAGCAGTTCCTGGAAAAAAGAAAAGTTCTCACACCATGCAACTCTTCCAGAAACCTACATCTAGATCAGTGTAATGCACAACTCTTACTAACTACTTTCAGAAGTAAGCTGAAAGCTGTGTTATGTATTCACTTCTGCTGTGAAGTCTCCTTTGGCACGTCTCACTTTTCAGAAGAAAAATCCCCTTGCTCTTCATTGAACAAGCTAAATATGCCCCAACAAGTTGCCTGATTATGTAGGAAGGAATTTTTCTGCATTTCCTTCAGGTGAGATATCTTCTTGTGACTGCACTGTACCACATTACTGCTGATGTAAGTCTAACATTGAAGCCCCACAGAACGGGCAACAACCCCAAAAAGAATAATAATTACTGGTCTGACAGTACTGTGGTTCTCCACAAAAGTACAGGCATTCTGCTCATATGGGCACATAACCTTTCTTTAGTATGTTTTCCAGTGTATTTCACCATCTTTATAATTTCAGCCTTGCCTCTCCTGCACCCATGGAAATCTCTAAGTACTTAATGCAACCAACCCATTCAGGAGTCAGCTTTTAGAAAGAAAAAGTCCTGAATAGCTTTGGTTGACTGAATTTGAGAAATAAATTACAACTGTTTTCCATATAAAAGGTAAGCATTAGGATACTACACTGGCATGAACAACAGGTATTTTGTACACTGATTGTAAGAAGAAAACAGAGCTCAGATAAAGACACAGAACAGCCCTATATTGCCAACAAGCCTCCAGCAAGTCCTGAATCATGAAAAGTCATGTTTCAATAAACTACTTGGTATCTACTTTATTTAATCAAGGTCATTCTATATATCAAAGCTTTATCACAATATGTGTCTGCATCAAGTATTCCAAAGCTGTCACATATACTTATGAAGTATAAGTATGTGACAGGTTTTAAATAGAGGTATAGATGTTTTTATTTTACCAATTTACAGGTGGTTATATTGCTGACATATCCCCATATTTTTCAATGAAATTTCAAAATAGTTTTTACTATAACAATGATTATACAGCTATTACTGTATCAGCTGCAACAAATGTTCAAGCTGATATTCACCAAATACTCTCCTATTCTAGTGACTGAGGATGGCACTGCATACTTGAAATTATGTTTTCCAAGTGAATTATAGAACTGAAGCATTGTCCAGTAGTACAAAACACTGACCAACACAGGGGGGTGTTGCTCAGTTCCAGTAGACAGTAAAGGAGATGCTGGATGCATGGAGCTAAGCCCTGTAAGTCCTTGCATAAGTTTCAGTGGGACTAGAACCAGAAGCTACTTCCCCTTTGTATGGAAAAGATGATATTGGATGAAGGAGAGACAGATATCCTCCCTCCTTTCAAGGTGCAGCACTCCCTCACAACTCCTTGAAGACTGTGCTGTGCCACAGGGCTGAATGACATGTAGGTTCAGGAGAATTTCTGGTTCTGATCCTGTGATAATGGCACAGTCAGAGGCTCCTCCTGGACAGTGCTTTGTGAGGTACAGCTTCCTCAAATGAAGGCAAGCATGCAGCCCCACCTGGGAAAGCTCCTTCCCTTCCTGATGAATGTGCACACACACTCAAATGCACCCATGCATACCCGTGGTCACACACTGGGGATCATGTGTTCACTGCTGTGACACTGCAGCCAAAGACCTGGGTGTCTAGGAGGACTTTAACTTAACCATCTCTTAAACACCTGTTCTTTTTCTTGTTTACTCTTAGCCTCTGGGTCACAAGAGTAAGCCCCATACCAACCAACCAGATGCCTTTTCATTTAGATTTCAGATTTGCCTGCTTCTAATTTTTTACTCACAGTGCACACAATCATATTGTGTAAATAATTCAAAGCTTCCTAGCAAAACTGGGACATGTGGATATGAAGAGCTGTGATTAGACTGGTAATCTGGAAGTCTGAAAAATTTCAAAAGTTCAAAGAAAAAAAATATTGAAGATATCTTCTATTCCCGAGCTGGACTACATGCTGAAGGAATCACTTCTGCTAATAATGACAGCAGTTTTGTGGCTCCATACACAGGAAATGAAGTTCTAGATAGTAACCATTCACTATCAGCTTTGGGGTTAAATATAAGCAATACTGTATACTTCAGTATTCATGCTTTGCATTGTCATATTGAGTTTCAGGAAACAGAAGTTAAGCATCTAAAATACAATGAGTGCATTAAATTAAAAAACAAATGCCCAGAGTAGTTGTGGTTTCCACTATTTATTTTTTTTAATTGTTACTACTTGAAAGTCTCTAAAAGAATATCAGTATATCTAGCAGTCTGTTTCATGGAAAGCAGGAAACCTTGCATTTCATAAAATTGATATGCAAAGAAAACCTATTGTGAAAAAAATTAAAAGGTAACTTATCCTGAGTTCTTCCATTCTGCCCCTTACAGCATTTAGACAGCATTTAGAGGACAATTTTTGAAAAAATGCCAACTCAATATAAGTATGTTTATCCATTTTATCATGTTTATCCAGTATCTGACTGGTTTCCTTTGTTATTAGCTATTGACCTTATCAACTCGCTCATTAATAACATCAAGTCACTTATTTCCTACTTTAGAATATCATAAGGTTGCCTCCAGTCACAAAAAGTATATTTTCTACTCAAGAGGGTTTTCAGAAAGCCACAGACTGCAAGAGATAATATATGGGCTGCAAGTCAAGAGCAAAGTTTTGCTTCTCAATCTGCAATTGGTTTGCTATGATGTTTTGGACAAGTTTTGCACCTTTCCCTGCATGTCTATTTTCCTTTAATCACTGTGTTCATTTAAATGACTCTCAAGGCGAGAAGTGTTTCTTCCAAGGCTGGAGCATTTGAGTAAGATTTTTCTAATTTTAGAAGCATAGTTAGATGTTCAAACCCCAGCACAGCAAAGAAGTTTTCAGTCTCTTATTTTGTAATTAGGGTTATGGAATTGCTCATCTAAACAGGAGGCAAAAACCTGACCACCTTTACATGGTTAATACCAAGGTTTTCCTGCTGTTATCAGGACTATGTTGGGTTTTTCCCAATTGGAAGGAACACAGTCCACTCCAAATTTGTTTTGACAAGACTGAGCTTGCTCAGAAATTTCTTTTTCCCACAAAGATTAAAAGTATGGATTCAGCTTGTAAATACGGTAGGCAAAATACCCTGGCATCAGATTTTTGAAGTCAACAAACAAGGAAATGCAGTGTGCATGCACTGCCAGTAGCAGCAGAGTTGGTTTTGATGTGTTTTTAGAAAGTATTTTCAACAGCAAATCAGGAACTTATAAGCATTCCTTCCTAACATAACCCTTAAACAAGCTCTTTTACAATAGATTGATCAGCCAAGAACTTTTCCATTTCCCCATGCCCTTCTTTCAACTCCCCTAGCTGTGTTACTCAGGGTATCCAAAATTTTTAAAAAAATCTCTTCTACTGTATCCTACTACTGCAGTAGCCAATTCCTGAGCAACTGTAAATGCTCAATGCCAGTTCAGAAAGAAAAATTGCCCAGCAGAATTTTATGAGCTCAAGAGCTAGAGCACATGACTGAGACCCTGTCCAGGCAGCAGAGATTCCCTGTTGGTGATCTTTCAGTGCTCCTTTCACAGAAATTCTTAAGAAATTATTGCCCAAATCTAGAATACTTCATTTTGACCAGACCCTACAAGGCAGTTTGTGTTCATAAAAGAAGGAGTACTCCCAGTAAGCCAAAGTAACCCTCAGAAAAAACAGAGTGAAGAGTTGCTAGTGCATTTTCCTTGTAGCTTGCAATTCTAACCTTTTAACACTTTGCTCAGGAACACGGCAAATAAATCCATGGGATGTGTCATTTGTAGTGCTTCTGGCAAGAAGAAATGCAAACTACTCCTTTCAGAGGGCATTTCTTTCCTCTCCAGTTCAGACATTTTTCACTATTCCCACTACTAAATGCAAAATTGAGCTAGTTATTGTATAGACATTTGGTTTAAAGACTGCCTTCCTGGAGGTGTTAAAATCCATTAGACAGTATAAAGTATTGTGGACCAGCCTTAGGGGATTGAGGGTCAATTTATCTCCTCTCTGGCACTGAAGGAGGCAGAGTAGTGAAGACAAATGTAAGTGACAGCTTGTTTTCCTTTGCTCCCACTTAGCCAATCAGCATGTACCAGGCTTGGCAGAAAAGGGACAACTCTGAAGAATCAATGCCGATCAGGAAAAGGCAGGATACAGAGGGACATTCATTAGCTGCTAACCAGATAGGGACCCAGCTTTGTTCACTACATCCAAGACATAATCCAGTGACACTGGGTTAACCTGGCACACAGAAAATCTGTGGACATGCAGCCCCAGAAGACAGCAGGATTATGCTCCAGCTCCACCAAGCACGATTATGCTCAACCTCTATTGTGACCCGAGTGACCAAGTCAGAAAAACATGCAGAGATGGATGTGTTTCATGGAGGGCAGCTTTGGACTCTCCAACAGGAAAAGTGAGGTTTGGATTACTGCTATAATGCCAAATGGTAACCTGTGTGGTGGTGGGCTTCAGCATTCAGCTCACACAACACCCAGTTTTTTGAGGAAAAGCAGGAGTAAGGATGTCTGTGAGTAGCTCTAGCAAGCAGACTGGTTCTCACAGGTGCATAACCAAGACACCAAAGCAGTAACTGAGCCACTTAAACCCTAACCCAAGTACAGCTTACAAACAAGAATATGGCAATGCAAATAAAGTGAGTAAAGTGGAGGACACTAGCTCAGAAAACTGAACAAGACCGGTTTTCCCCCAGCCCTGACAGACTTGTGAATTCTCCAAGCTGTTGGCATTAAACAAAGCATGGCCAGCTCGTCCAGGGAGGGGATTGTCCTGGTCTGCTCTTCACTGGAGTGGCCTCACCGTGAATCCTAGAGGCAGTAATTGGCAGTTAAACAATTGAGCAAGGACATTAAGCTCTTAGAGAGCATCCAAAGGAGGGCAACAAAGGTGGTGAAGGGCCCAAAGGGGAAGCTGTATGAGGAGAGCTGAGGTCACTTGATCTGTTCAGCCTGGAGAAGAGGAGACTGAGGGGAGACCACATTTCAGTCTACAACTTCCTTTTGAGGGGAAAAGGAGGGGCAGGCACTGATCTCTTCTCTATGACAGAACCCATGGGAATGGCCTGAAGTTGTGTCTGGTAAGGTTTAAGTTGGATATTATAAAAAGTTTCTTCGCCTGATGCTTAAAGTCTTAGCTTGCACATTTTTAGATTCTGTACTGCCTTAGTGTGTGACTCTGAACTTCATATAAGGTGTTAGCAAGTTCTCTCCACAGTTTAGTTAGACAAAACAATCATTTCCCAGCCCAAGAACCAAGGACACCGTTGCAGCTTCAGGCCCAAAAAGTGTAAACCACAGCAAACTGAGGAGAGCAATCTGGGAGGATGGGACTTCACAACCTGAAGCTGTAATTAACCCCAATATGTAAATGGACCAACACTTATAAAAGTGTGAAAACTCGTGACTGGTTATCCAACTTGGCTCCATATTGGTTCCATCTTGGGTGGAGCCACAGTCGGGATACTGCCCAAGGTGTATCCTTTGAAGGCCTTTTTAAAAAATACCTACTTCATGCCTTTAACACTGTCTAGCTTCTGTTCCAGGTAGCTTCTCTAGGCATCACCCCCAGAAGGTGGTTGGGCGCTGAACAGGCTCCACATGGAAGTGCTCACAGCACCGGCCTGAGAGAGTTCAAGCGGCATTTGAGCAATATTCTCAGGCATATAGTGGGACTCTGGGAGATGATCTCCTGCAGAGGCAGGAGTTGGACTTGATGATCCTTGAGGGGGCCTTCTAACTCAGCTTATTCTGTGATTTTGTGAGTCTGTGGGTCTGTGATCCTAATTCTCTTGTCCTCTCCTTCTGGTAGAGCCATTAGTTTGCATTTACAGAAAGTCCTTTTTTCACTGCAGAGTGAAATACTGCTCCTGTTAGTGGGCTTGTTCTGCACAATTCCGCCTCAAGAAGGTTTTACATTCCTTAGAGTCCACTCCTCACTCCTGTTTGTGAGTTTGTAGCAGAAATGTTAGCATTCCAAGGTTTACAAAGAGGATATGTGAGGCTCAGGGCCTGTAATTGCCTCAAACCAATGCATAAGCAAGCTTGTCCTCCATACCCTATTCAGAAATTTAACTCACCTTTACAAGACAGATAGCACAGGACTTATGCCTTTGCCCTTAGTCAGCATGAGAAAACTACAGCC
Source organism: Urocynchramus pylzowi (assembly GCA_013397555.1). Classification (NCBI taxonomy): domain Eukaryota; kingdom Metazoa; phylum Chordata; class Aves; order Passeriformes; family Fringillidae; genus Urocynchramus; species Urocynchramus pylzowi. The sequence continues at coordinate 446,765 of VZRH01000396.1, read as the reverse complement.
TTCCCATGCATAGGTGTAATAGAAAGCCAACTGCACACAGGTACCAAACTGAGCCTGAGGTACAGGAAGGCTTCGTTTCTGGCAAGTAATGCTACTGCAAGCATAGATAAAGCAACTTTTGTAATCCTCATACTTTTCTCAAGAAAAGGAAGGTGTGCAGGTTGTGCAGGTCATTCACTGGAATAAAAATCCTTTTATTTGAGTTCTTTTCTTCATGTCTTGTCTTTAACTAGTTATTTGTGGTCTGCCTTGCAACTCTTCAGGTTGCCTTGCAAGTGCAAGGACTAGGAGAGAGCAGCTCCATACCTAGTGACTGTACTGGGTACAGAGGAAACTGGTCATAAATGCATATAAGTAGAACTGACAGAGAAAAAGGAATTCCCAGAGCCAATAGATGATGCTGAGTCAAATCTCAGCCCCGTTATTCAGACAAGACTGAGCCTATTTCTTCATATGTCCATGTATGTTTTCAAGTGAAATATCCCAGACAATTAACATCTCAGTTTCCCAGTCCTGGCTATTCAGATAAAGACCACCACCCTGTTTCTTGTGCTCAGTTCCCTAGACTGCAGAAAAATAGGGTTATTCAAGTTTTAAACTTGTCTTGATACCTGATTAGCATGGGGATGCATCTTTTAGCATACTAATAACAAATTCATAACAGCTTTTTTTCTTTATTGATATCGGTTAGCTGTGGTAATTTTGGTTTAGTCTTTTTAATTGCTCAAAGATACCTTAAACGAACACAAAATCACTTGACTGACACAGGGGATTTTCCCACAGAAGTTCTTTCCCTGGATTTTCACAGTATTCTTTGCAACTTTGTATCCTTTTTTCCAGCACATGCCATCTCCTAGAAGCCCGGCTTGGTGATTTCTACTTTGTAGGTCCTCCAAAACTCTTCATTGTTAAGGCCTGATTTTTTTCCCCACAATCGTGGGACTTTTGTTGGTGCCTTTCTACCATTTGCAGGTGTCCTCAAGAATTAAATAACTGCTGTAATTAGAAAAACTGGGCAGTGTAAGTTGTCCTTTTCCTCTGTCAACATCCATGTAGGGACCTAGGGACCTACTCTGACATATCCACATGGGTACCAGCCAAGAAGCCAAGCAGCTCTAGTTCAGTGAAGATATCAAGGAACACAACTCCAGCTGATGCCAATATTTTTAAGGCATTGACTGAGTGAATTGAACTGTGTCTATTGTTACAGTGGTGTTTTGAAATTAGCAATAGTTTGCAAAAGGAATCAGGAGTTCTCCCCATACATGTCTCTCATGCCCAGGCATACACTTCAGGCACCAATGCAGTGAATTCCAGGTGAGCTGTGAATATAAAGTAGTGGCAATCAGGCCATCATCCTAAAAGTGCAGTCTCTGACATGGTCTTGTTACATCAAAAGAGAAAGGCTGGTGCATATAAAGAAATTTCAGCATTCTTCATCCAGGATTTAAAGGCTTCCTAAATACAGATGGCGTGCCAGGATCAGGCTCATTTCATCACCATAGTTTGAAGAAACACACTGTAGAAAGTGGCTGTTTTCTCTAGTTCCCTCACATGGAAGAGCCTAAATTTCTATGAGTGCCTGTAGAAGATACTAATTTTTTGTATGAGTAACAAACTCATATACTAAACTCAAACTCATATACTCAAACTCATAACTAACTTTCCACTGAACAATTTACCCCTGCTCTGTCTCATTATTTCCTGAGAGAGAGTGGCCAAGAAGATTGCTATTTCATATGTTTCTCTTTTCTTTACAGCACAGAATTGAGAAGTTTTTGAAGGGACCCAGTGAGATCTGAATTAAGCAGCCATGTCAGAGGAACAGGGTTAGTACTAGACAGTAAACCAGTGAGGTATAGGCAGCAAAGTTTCACTGGAAATAGTCAGCTCAGACTGAGTTCAAACTCCACTGATGTAAACTACCTTCACCTAGAAGCTGTGTGAATTCACACACACACACAGACACACACAGGATTTCTTAGCATTAGGGCCTATGAGGTTACCTGGTGCCTTCCTACATGCCTTTTTGCAGAGCATAGATTGTAGACAGCATCTGGTCAGGACTACAAATTGCATACAGCTCAAACCTGCTTTTTTCACTAGTTAATATCACTGGTTTACTTAAATGTTTGTTATATAGACCTCTGCGTGTCAGCAGGAAAATAATGCTCAAAGGCACTGACACCTCTGCTTGTAACATTCTTCAAGTACTGCTGTGATTACTTTGAAACAGGTAATTGGCAACCATAGGACACATGGCTCAGTACTTCCATATTCAAATTACTGCTAGAATAGGATCATGTTTGTCTGCTTCATTCATTGTTAACAGACCTAATATTCCTGGTGCCCTTAGACACAAAGGCACAGAAAAGGTCTCTAAAAAGTATTAGGTAACTCCCTCATGACATCTTACCTCTTGCCAGCACATCTGCACCCATGATGTAATGGGAATCATAGGAAACCATCCTTCTATTAAATGGATACAGTTCATGTCCCAGCCCTGCAGCCTGCCTCACCACAGGCACTGTGTAAGTGGCAGTCATATCTTCTGGCCATAAGTAAGAAGGGCTTTGGGAATGAAGAAATCTTGCACTGTGTCATACAGCTCACCTTTCTTGAAACAAGACAGTCAGCTGCACTGACCTTGCAGGAGGAAGGAGGCAGCTCTGACAGGTCTCAAGAACATTTCCATGGTGCAGGTAGACCGGAAAAGGAGAAGAGACTATGAGTAGTAATGGAGGAGCAATGGAATTCCAGAGAAGTATCTTGTTTACACCCGTATGGTAAACAGACACAGACATAGGGACAGCTGGAGGTAAGGAAAATTATGCCTTCCTTTCATCCATCTATCAAAACAATACACATTGCCAGCTTAAGCATGACACAAGACCTGGCAGAGTGGAGTGGTGGGGTTCTGTGTACATACAGCACTTCTTCTTAAATCTATTTCCAAATTACTAAAACAGACACTTTCCAGAAAGTGAAAACAATCACTCTAAACAACTTTTTGAGTTATCTTAATTTGGTAAGAAAATGGTTTAGAGAGTTGTCCTGGATTGTCAAGCAAATTGTATTCTATTTGCCACCTGTATGGCAGTTGTGTTCTGTTAAGTGGGCAGTTTTGCTTATCTCTTCCACAACCACACCTCCCTCCGGGGAGACATCTGCTGATAACAGGCTATTGAATGTCAATGCATGACTGATAAGGACTTTAACATCCCATTGTGAGATGCTCTGCCCAGAGGCAGAGCCAAGCATTCCTACACAGACACAGCTGGAGAGTCTGGAGAGACCAGCAGGGCTTTTCTCCACTCGATTTTCCCAGAGGAACAGCTACCTCTTCCACTGGATCTTCAGAGGAAGACTTCACCTTTTCTACAGGATTCCTGCTCCAACAGACCCACACCTGACCCTCCAGGAGGACTGCAGCCACAATTCCAATTGGACTGAGACTACACCTTTTCTACAGGATCCCAGCTCCAACAGAACCACACCTGATACTCTGGGAGGACTGCAGCACAATTCCAATTGGACTGCCATCAACACCCTGACCAACAGGGTGTCAGGTTGTGTTCTGACTCTGTCAGTGTTTATTTTATCTTTCCATTTTCCTCCCTAGTAAAGAACTGTTATTCCTGCTCCCGTATTTTCTGCCTGAGAGCCCCTTAATTTAAAATTTATAGCAATTTGGAGGGAGGGGGTTTACATTCTCCATTTCAGGGGAGGCTCCTGCCTTCCTTAGCAGACACCTGTCTTTCCAAACCAAGACAAGAGTTCATGTACACAAGGGTTTTGCTCTGATATAGCTAAGTGAGTTTATGGTTCAGCTGGTCCAGTTTCAGCATGTGAGCAAGGATTTGGTAGTTAGATGCAGGGAACTCTACTAACTTCACTGAAAATATTTCTGCTTCAATTACCTTTTTAAGCCAAGATAGCTACTGGTCTCTGAAAGACACATCTCATTTACTGGCTTCCTGGCTTTTAGAAGTTGTTTTGGGGAATGGACTGACATTTTTATGCTATTCCTGATCAAGAGTCAATGAGTTTCTGCTCAGGCAGAAAAAGTCGGTAGCTCTAAGCCTACATGATAGAATTACCAAGGATAGAATATGACAATTACTCTCAGCATTGATTTTACTCAAGACATTGTAAATTTCCTAATTATATTAACAGAATGTGTGAGTAGAGATGATGATAAAGCTAGAGTTTGCAAGAAAAGACATGGCCTTTTTGATACACCTTCTAAAATGTTCTCAGGCTTAGGCTCAGGAGTTGTCCAATTCTGCTGTGATAGGTACAAAACCTGCCAATATTTTGATTAAGTAAGGTATTAGTGCAAAAAAGTAGGTACAAAATATTAGTACTGCACTGGTACTATCAGAGGATCTATCAGACATTCAACATTGAAGAAACCAAGTTAATAGCAGTCAGGATTTCAGATTCTAGAAAAAGTAACACAAGTTGAAGTTGCATAGGAAAATGTAAGCAGACTGTACATCTTTGGTGCATTCATACCAAAGTTACACCATCCATCTGTGAGAAACTCCATCACTGTGCTTCAGTACACTGTTTTTGGTATTTGAAAGCTAACTTCATATCTGATGCCACAGCTGAGTAAAAGCCTGCTTCCCACAAGCTCTTTCAGGTTGCAAATTTTGGCCAATGGTTTTTGTGCAAGTTTTTACATAGGAATGAATACTGACAGACTAAACTCATCATTGTCAAGCAAACTGGATAACAGCTCATCCTGAGGCTTGCAAGAGTAATGAACTTTATAGACTTCAGTCATGCAAAATGCTGAATTCCTTCAAGGAGGGCTCATCTTCCTGAACTCCATAAATCTTGGTTCTTAGGCAGAGCATTTCATCCTGTTGGTAAGAAAGGCAGACCTGTGAACCAAGCATTTCCAGGGCTTAAAGTTGTCCTCAGTCCTTCAGGATCTTTACGCTCTACACAAGATTGTATACATCTCTGTAGGCACTACCCTAAGGCTCCACATGGAAGTTAGCTGACAGAACTAAAGAAGGGAGGAAGGAA
>VZRH01000396.1:344109-441378 GCA_013397555.1 Urocynchramus pylzowi | reverse complement strand
GGAAGGAAGGAAGGAAGGAAGGAAGGAAGGAAGGAAGGAAGGAAGGAAGGAAGGAAGGAAGGAAGGATTTGTAGGAGGTAGATCCATTATATATTTGTAAGCATATGCATCAGTAAGAATCACCAGGCAGTGGCAATGGGGCATTACACACACCACTTACTACTATAGTGGTTTCATAGCTTAGAAATGAACAAAGAAACCAGAAAAGTGGCTTGCCTCTGCCTTCTTTCTATTTTATTTTGATTATTGTCTGTGTGAGGTTAATGCAGTGCTGCACTCTGCTCTTCTGTCACGGGAAGTTGAAGAAACTTGCACACATTTACACATTTGACAGCATCAGGTTGTTCCCTTTCACAGCAGTGTCAGAAGGACGAGTCCTTATTGCAGAATGGGGAGGGCCCTGGTAAAGACCATCAGAACACTCACACCATTTCTGGATATTTGTGTCACTGGCATTGCCAGAAAGAAGTACTTAGTGCAGGCCAGAGGATGTTATTATAATGTTACTGTAGCTGCATTGCCTTAAGGTTATGTGAGTTCCCAAAATATGTAGTGTGGATTTATGTCTATCTTCTCAAGTATTAGTTAATTTAACAGCATATTCCTCTGCCCACAAAACCAGAGCTCTAAAATACTGCAGTGGTCTCCATGGAAATAGACAGTATCAGCCCTGTCTACTGGTGGTAATATTTTTAGTAATGAAGGAATTAACATTTTATTTTTGTACAGGCATTTTGAAATAAAACCATCTTATCTTTCAGTTCCTCCCTGTCTCTTGCACATGAAAATAGGTATAGCAGCTGTCCACAATCTCTTTGCTCTCTTCTCCCTACCTTCCTTTCCCTAAAAGAAATAATTCTTTTGGAGTTTTCTTGGTTGGTTGGTTGGTTTGCTTTGGTTTGTTGTTTTTTGGGTTGTTTTTTTTTTTGTTTTGGGGGGTTTTTTTATGTAAGGACTGGCAGTTGCAGCAAGGTCTTCTACAGCAACTTCAAGGTTGCTGAGAATTTCAAAAAGAAGGGTTTTTTTCTATTTTCCATTGCTGATACAAGCCAGGAGGCCACTGGCCTTCTTAGCCATCTGGGCTCACTGCTAGCTCATGTTCAACCACTGCCAGCCATCACCCCCAGGTCCCTTTTCCCCAGGCAGCTTTCAGCTACTCTTTCCCCAGCCTGTAGCACTGTATGGGGTTGTTGTGGCCAGAGTGTAGGACCTGGCATTTAGTCATGTTGGACCTCTTACTGTTGGCCTTGGCCCATCAGTCCAGTCTGTCCAGACTCCTCTGCAGAGCTTTCCTCTCCTCCAGCAGATCTGCACTGCCACCCAGCTTGGGATCATCTGCCAATTTACAGAGGGAAGTCATGTCTAAACAAATAATTTATCTACTGCAGCCAATTACAATTTTATTCTGTCCTTGACAGTAGAACCAAGTGGTCAGAGCACTGACACTATTGAGTTTCCTTTTAAATTTTCTTTTTTTATGGTTTTATTTTGTTTTTCCAAACAGCTCAGATATCTGCAATGGGAAAAAAAATCCCCAAAACTTCTTTTTAACCTTTGTATTGCAGGCTGCCTTTGAGAAAAAGGATAATGGGAGATCTGAGCCTGACAGCCCTTGAGTAACCAAGTGGTAGGAAATGGTATTTCATTAAGTATTAATTTCTGTTTTCTTCTGAGGAAATAACACACAATCTGTGGCAAGGAGCAAAATTAGTCTGCTCAATTTTCATTACAGAAATGCTGGATTCTGTTTTTCTCCATCCACTATAAGGCGTTCCATTTATCTCCCAGATCTTCCCTGTTCTCTTCAGTGCCACCACTTCTGGCTTAAGGAGGAATTCAATAAAATGGTGGGAGGCGAGGGTGTGAAGTAGAGAAAACTGCTGAAGGGGTTTTTTTCTGGATTTGAAATATCTCTGTTCTTTGCATTTGGGAATGTGACAGTCTCAGAACTGCAGAGATGCTGCAATTTCCTCAGAAGAAAAATGTATTTCAGACTAAGCTTCCCTGTATAACATTGTGTTTGCCCCCAGGCTGAAGATGAAAATCTAATCAACCGTCCTCTCTTTTGGTACAAAGGTGTATGAGCTAAGGCAAGTGTGTATGAAACCCTGGCCCTTTAGTTGCCTTGTTCAGAAGCACCTGCACTGAAAGGAGTGAAAACTGGCAGCTACAGTACCAAGAGCAAAGGCCCTTGTAAGTGAGGGTACTTTTTGATAACAGCATGAAGGGAAAGACCACTGTCACATCAAGCAGGTGACCGCTTTTCTCCCACTGCCCCAGCTTCTGGTTTCGTGGCTTCAGACTTCCTCAGCCACAGAAAGTGGTTCTTTCTTTCCTTATGGTCCATGAACTTTTCATCCCTGAATATTTCTAGCTGGTTTTAAAGATTAGTTTTAAACAGGTTCAAAGAGCCCCTTGTTAGTAATTATAACTCAATCAAAATACATTTCCTTATGGCCAGAACATGGCCCTAATTGCCTTGGACACCATGCACAATGCTAAGCAGCTGCAGGTCTATTACTCAGTTTACGTAAGATCCTTCCTTTGAATCCAATGTTAAAATCATGTTCTGTCCTCTTTGAGCCCAGCTGTATGCTGAGATCTGCAAGCATCTCAGTGGCTTTGACACCCCCAATTGCTATGTATCTGCTTTTGGCAATTAGTGGTGCATCAGCTGCAGTTACAGAGTGACATTTTGCTGGTACACATAGAGATGGCTGTTTTCCAGTCTCTTGGTGAAGACTGGATCCAGGTCTTTACCCACACACAGCTCAGAAGGAAGAGAGACAGGACGGTTGATCTCACACAACTGAAGATTTAGCTTAATTATTCAGAGCTCACCAGAAGTCCACTGTAATCACCATCAAGAGACAAGGAGTCGAACTGACATTGAAGGCTTTGGCAGAGCAAGCTTAGGCAGAGCTGAGGCAGAGCCTATTTCTGAATTGCTACAGCTCACAGCATCATCTCCTTTTTTTGGCAGATCCCTGTAGTGAATACTCATAAGACAAAAAGTACTACCAGGCCTACTTCTCAAGTAATATTGAATCAAAATACCAAGCAGTAGTTTTGCATATTTGGCTGTCTGATATAGAGAGAGATGGCACACACTTGGGAACATCAAGTCCTAAATGTCTCAGAGAAAACAAGTGAGCTGGACACAAGGCAGATTTGACACAGGAAGTTTGCCAGCTGTTTTATTAGCTCACCACTCCTAACAGTATGTTTATCTCACCAATGCCAGTTCCTGAAATCTAGACTTCTCAAAAAGGGAAAAAAGCACTATTTGCAGTCTCCATTTTGTTGGAGTACAGGATGAGTACTCTCTTACTCTGAAAGACAGAAAGGCCTGTCTGTGGCCACAATTAAGGAGATCAGCTTTATATTCATGACAATAAATTCAAATCCTTTATCCCCTGGTGTGTCCTTATTAGTATTTTGGAAACAGATCTAGTTTTTAATTGGAGTCTCAGAAATTTAAAATTTCATTGCTGTCAGTGGAGCCAAGCAGCTGTCTTTCTCAAGGAAGAAAAAGAACCAAAAAAATTGTCCTAGCTTTGTCACAGATACACTAAGTAGCCACAGTTCTGCAGATGCCTTCTCTGAAAAGCAGCAATATGAAGTGGGGCAGTAGCTGACCTTGAATGGTTCTCAAATGGTCAAGGGCTTTGAAGCAGGATGAAATGTCTTGTGAGAAATCAAAGACATCAGCAGAATGGCATTTGGCATAACTTTAGACAATGAGGCTTAGGTTCAACCAATCTGCCTGGGACCAGGAAAATTAGGTCCTGCTTTCTCCCCCATAACCCACATAAGCAAAAAAAAACCATGTCTCCTTCCCAGTCTCAGGTTCCAATTCCATTGATGTTGGCCCTAATAAATGTTCACTCTTTCCTGTGGAGAATCATGGTGTTTTCCTACAGCAATTTCTTGAAGTGGTATTTTTAGAGGAGCCTGAACTGCTCCAATTCTGTTCTTACTGCAGTCAGCCAGAATTTCAGAACTGGTAGAACTGTTAGCAGTCAGGCAAACCAGAATTTGATTGCAGCTGTCACAGAGTGCAGTTAGGCCAGTGCTGTGTGGCTTTAAAATGCAATCCATGGTATCATAAGAGAAGCTAAAAGCAAGAGGGAAGCAGGGAAGTAACACACAAGTTACAATCCAGCCATATATCTATTCTCCTACATGGAGTTCATATCATGGGCAGCAGCAAAATAATCAACTTAATTTGTTATGGATATATCACTAGCAAGAATAGGGTAATGTGATAAATTTAATAGTGGACCCTCATCACTTCTTCACTTTTCTGTTCTAGAACCCTGCCATACCTAAGAACTCTTGTTGCAAGATTTACTTTCAAACTATGGTTTCTGACTGTTTTATGGCCCCTGGAAGACAGTGAGAGTCACATCTGCCAGCACTGGGCAATAGGAAATGGAAAAGCAAGACATTTTGCTAGTTACATCGGATCTCTTCTATTGTTTTTTCCTCTCCTCAGTGTTACAATCTGAGTACTGAAATCAGCAATCATCTCTTCATTCTCCCAACCCAGACAAAAGGAATGTGCTCTGGTTCTGGATAAGCTTTGGATCTATGAGCAGGAACTGTGCTGTGGCAGTAGTAGATCTCTGCTGAGACATCTTTACTGCAGTTCCATGTATGAGCCTGATGCTCCTGTGAAGACAGCTCTATTTCCAGTCCTGATCATCACGGTGTCCATATCCAGAGTTTAGATTTAAACTGAACAAAAGCAAGAGTGGAAGGAGGAAGGGAAATACACATAAAAACCTGATATTGACTCTACTGGTAGAAGTAAGTCTCAGTCCTGCTGTCATTTAAACTTGTGCCTGCTTCTTTCATGGTTTCAGCCTTGAAAATCTTTAAGTCCACTGGAGCTAAAAATCAGTTCTTCCTAAGTGCTACACCTTGTCAATCATGAAAGACCAGAGAGGCCTTAGAGTGGGGCAAAGAACACAAAACATTGTCTGGCAGAACTACACATCTATTTTTCTAATGCTTAGCTAAGCCCTAGTCACTCAGAAAGTTTTGACACATCAGCATAGCTGAAGTGCAGACTACTGGTAATGCATGTGAAAATATGCTTACCTTCACTTATTGCTCCTCTCAGGTAGTATGGGTGTACTCCAGGCAGTGTATGGAAAACAAATCTCTTTTTAAACAAAGCTGTTTAAACAAACTGTAGTGCAGTTTCTCTGCACCAGATTTGCACTTTAGTCTAATTCAATCCTTTAGATGCCTGTACATGGATGTTAAGCATGAAACAAAGGCTTCCTTGTAAAATGTCATATTGCCTACTGAAGCAGACAACAAAAATTTCAGACCACAGAAAAATATGACTCAGTGTTTTATTTATTTTGATGTATATTTTCTTTGTGTGTGCATTGTATTACTTGATTCAAAGCAAAACACAACAGAAACAGTGCAAGATCCACCTATTAGAAAAACTCAGCAATGTACTCCAGGACTTGATGGGCTATTTAGTTTCCATGCACCTTCATAATCTTTTAGTTCTTCCCCTTCTCCAACACACAGAACCACTGTGCACAAAAGGAGGTATGAAATGAGAGGTATTTGGCAAACTGCTCAAAATTTTATTCAAGTGCCCCCTCCTGTGGATATAGAGCTACATGCAGCCAAATAACAGTTACAGAGGCAATTTAGAATTTTACTTGAGGTTAACTTAACAAAGAAGAAGAAACAGAAATATTTTGGTGAAGGAAGTTGAACTTGGTCTTGAGAATGGGTCAGATTAGGCTGGCTTACACCACAGCTTTAGCTTTGAAACCAGCCTGTATTTTAAGAATAAGTTTTAAGAATAAGCTCTTGGATGTACTCCATATAGCACATCCTTTGAAAAACGTGGTTTACAGAAATGGTTATGTAAACTCAGTCCAACCCCTGACAGTAATGTCAAAGATAAGGAAGAGTGACAGTGATTATCTCCAGACCTGATCAAATGAGCAAAAGTGCAAAAGAAAAGCATTATTTGAGAGAAGAATAACCAAAAATTACCAAGTATTGATTGCTTTCTATTGCAGAGCTATCTAGAAACAGAAGTCCTGTCAAAACAATATATAGTTGAATCAGGGGAGACTTAACAGAAGCATATTTAGTATTCTTCCAACCCACCTATAGTAAATAGTCAGTAAGAGATACTGATGGTGTTTTCTAAACATGACTTTGGTCTCAAAAACCATTAGCTTACCAATTTCCCCAAAGAATATGCTACATTTTCCCTTGCAGGATCTACTCTTCACAAGCCAAAAACAGTTAATAGGCTTGTTGTCTTGTAAACAACACAAAGGTGACAAATCCAGGCCATGTGGCTGACTGCTTTCTTTCCCTCACTTTCCCAGGAAGAGGCCTCAATCACTGACCAGAGAATGAACACATCTGTGTTTGTGGAAGTTCTTTTTGACCTCGACCAAACTTCCAGCACTGAATTAATGAACCACACAATTCATGAATCTGGCATTGCTAATGTGGCTGGATTTCTGGTGTAGCCCATGCTATCTCTGACCTGGGATCTCACTGAACGTGACCAGAGTTACAGTGCCTAGCTGTTCACAACCAGAAAGGAAGCCCAGATGCACCCAGCCCCTCTGATCTCCCAGGACCAGCTGGAATGCCAGAGTTTATCTTCTGCCAAATTTCTATACTCTTAATGCAACACTTGTCACAGGAGAGAGGACATGGAGGGGACAAGCAAGTGCCTCGCAAGGGACTGCCCTGGCTGTGTCCTGGGCAGGTGTGCCTAGCAGGGACTCAAGAGATACAAAATGCCTGTGTCACTAACAGTTCTGGGAGCCGTGACACATGGCAGCAGCCTGTCACCGTTGTGACAAGAAATAATAAAATTTACATAATGTGTTCCAGCATCCGAACAGGAACTGGAAAAAGAGAATTTTATTTTTCAGACTTCCAACATTTTTAGAATTCCAAAAGTGACAGTGGATTGGAGAATGACTTTGCCACCTCTCCAACCACACTGGTCAAACTAACAGTCCATCAAAATTCTCCTCCTACAGAGAAGAATGCAAAACAATCATTATTTACATGAAAGTGCATGAGAAATTCCATTACAAAAATGTAAACATCAAAAGACTTAAAGAAACTCAAAAAAACAAAACAAGAGCAGCCAAAAAGCTTTAGAGCCATGACACATGGTAGCAGCTGCAGTGGGGCTTGTGCCAGCCCCAAGAGTCCCTGGGGAAGCACATGGCCACACCCTAGCACAGCAGCCACAGGTGGAAAGGAGAGATGGATCTTAAACTCCCCTGCCATGGTCAGGGGACACCTTCCACTAGACCAGGTTGCTCAAAGCTGCACCCAGCCTGGCCTTGAACACTGCCAGGGATGGGACATCCACAGCTTCTCTGGCAACCTTTTCTGGTGCCTCACCACCCTGACAGTAAAGAATTTCTCCTAATTTCTAAAATAAACCTACTCTCTTTCTGTTTCAAGCCATTCCCCCTTTCCTATCACTTCATGCTGTTGTGAAACCTCCTTCTTCCTCTTTCTTGTAGGCTCCCTTCTGATACTGGGAGGCTGTTACAAAATCACCCCAAGGCCTTCTCCAGCTGAACAACCCCAGCTGTCTCAGCCTTTCCTCACAGGAAAGGTGCTCCATCTACCTGATCATCTTCGTGGTCTACTCCTGATTTACTCTAAAACGTCCGCATCCTTTTTGTGCTGGGGCCCACAGAGCAGCCCATAGTACTCCAGGTGAAGTGTCAGAAGAGTGCAGTAGAGGGCAAGAATCACCTTGCCTGGACCTGTCAGACTTCTTTTACAGTACTTTTACAGAAGGGGGTAATTTTAGTGATGTTGATTCCTGCTTGCTTGTATCTCCTGGACACCTTTGTATTAGTTGCCAACACACATTCAGTTCTTCTTCTATTCAACATCTTTTTTCTTCAGGGTGGGGATTAAATTTGGTACCATGGTACCAATGAATGGTAATTCATGGTACTTAAGTTCTGCAACATCTTTGCACATGCCTCAGGAGCCTGGGCTCTCTTTGCTGTACCACACCTTCTCTGCTTGTGCAGCAGTGCACAGAGACCACATCACACCCCTCACCTAAACACAGCAGTATGGCACTGCCCACATAAGTCCTGCCCCTTTTATTGCAGCTCTGCAGGGCAGCCTTTGTGTTCTGTTATCCCAGGTGCTGTCCATAGAGGGCTGCTGCTTAGGCTTGTCTGCCCATTCCCAGTTATTATTTGGATGAACTGGCTTATTGGTGCAAGTTCTACCACTGTATGGAAATGTTTGGGAAAGTTCGGCTCCATCCTGGATTTTGCTTATGAGTGCTTTAAGCATTTTCCCATCTACACCTCAGAAGTCTGTTTTTAAAAATCCCAGTTTGCAAGGTCAGAGCAGGAGATGTCTCAGTGTACATACCACAACAGGTACGGATGCATGGAAGAGATGTGAGAACATGCCAGCTTAGCTGCTAAGAACGAAGCACCGACTTTTCCCATGCAGACATCTGTTGCTTCAGTTTATATGATGCTGTGCAGACAGAACTTCACCAGCATCTACTGCAGGTCACAACAGCTAATGTACCACCACCCACACATGCACACACCCGCACTCATGCTGATTAGACGCAGCGTGTTTATTACTTAGAGAAATTTAGAACATGTTTCGTTTACTTCTGCAGATGTAAGAATTTTAAAATACATTCACATACCCCAGAAATTGTCAATTTAACATTCTTCAAATTTGTGGGGATAGAAAGTGGAAGGATTCTTTTCCATAGAGACAGCAGATTTCTGACAGTGGAACAGATCTTTCAAATCAAGAATTGAAGAGGACCACACCATAGGTAAGGAACACCTGATTCATAAAACCCCTCCCTTTTTGTATGTAGTTGGCTTTGTAAAAAGAGACACCCATATGAGTCAACAGCTCTCCCTCCTGCCCAAAAATCCTTGAGTATACAATCTTTATTTTTCTTTACTTGCCAAAGAGCCACCACAGATTCTCAGTAAACAAAAGTATGTAAATATAAGCCCTTTGGACAAAATATAACGGTTTAGCTTGTAAGTGTCCACTAAAAGGACAATCAAGTGGAAAGACGTACTAGCTTGAAGAAGAATGATGTTAAGATTGCTCTGGGCATCCACATCCCTGTGGCTGTGTGCTGTGTAGCTATATATCACATCAAACACAGCTTCAGTAGCTACTGGGACAGGCTGTGTTCAGGTACTTTGAATGTCACAAAGAACACAGGGCTCTCAAAGGCGTTGTATACCCAGCAAGCTTGAGTTCAGACTGATTGCAAATGCTAAGGTCATTGCAAAATCAAAAACAACTAGCAGAGTTTATATCTATTTAAAATTAGGTTATGGCATTCTCAGAAGAACAGACACATAAAAAATCCTCAATATTCCACTGACATCTATTTCTCTAAACCAAATCAATGCTTGATGATGGCCACATGTGCCTATTACATGTCTCAGTATTCTGTTTTCACGCAAAAGTACCAAGTCTCTTTCAAAAAAAAAAAAAGTTTCCTCTCTCAAATTTCCTGTCTGTATTAAAGTAATGCCCAGTTTTAATAAGAACAAGCATGTAGCATCTCTGAAGTCATGAACTAAGAGTGCACAGATTAAGATTTCTTGAATTCCGTAATGTCTGGTTTTGGATGCAACTAACTGGCACTGAAAGAGACATTGAGAATTTTCATGTAGTTTTGTGCCTAGATGTGTATTGGCTGTGTACAAACACACATCTAAACAGACACCAGAAAATGGTGCCCTATCTGTTCAGATTTTTTCTAATATTAGTTATGTATTTATAGTCTGAAATTCCTTTCTGAAAGCCAGTGTATTGCAAACTGGGCTTTCACAAAGTGATTATGACTTGATTTTAACTTGCTGAAAGTCTGAGGGAGCAGGGCAGGCAAGAACAATCCTTGTAATCCAGAATCCTGAAAATAGTTTAAAAGGATCAAGCACTTGGCATCTAGTCACCTTAATCACAGTGATACCCCGGCTCCTGGCCCTTTCAGACTCTGAATACCCTAACTTCATCTTTCACTCAGCAGAACTGCAGAGCTAAAGCAACAATGCACCGTCACCTGCAGACTGCTCCATTGGCTGGCTGTTGTCAGAGGCACCCTGGCATCACAGCCAGGTGCCATGCAGTTGCACCTGTGGAGACCCTGGGGGGCATGCCCTGGGATGGGGAAACACAAGAAGCTTCCCTCTTGTTGGAATCCAAGACATTCCTCTCCATGCCCCAAACCCCGGACAGGGGTCTGGGCAGCCCTGGCAGGAGGCCAAAAACACCTGGGGCTTTGATTTCAGCCCATGGGACAAATTACCAAGCTTATATGAGGAGTCACAAGTCACAAAAGTTTAGACAACACAGTAGCAGTAGTTGGAGGGTGAAAGGAAAAAATGTGGGATTTGGTACAGGGGAGTTTAAAACCCTAAGATGGAGGGATTGGGGCGTGCCCTATCCTTCTTCCTTCTTCTTCCTGACATCCATCTTTTAGGTGATGCTGGCATTTTTAGATTGGTTCAGAGTAGAAAGTCACTGTCTAACATAGGTGTTAGGGACTGGTACACAATTGTAAATATCTAACATGTAGTTCATAGTATAAAAGACTATGAACCATGCCTTGGAGGGCAGTGCGCCTTGGACTGACCTGCTGGCCAGAGCTCGGCGGGTCAGACAGAAAATATTTTAGATTAGAAACAATAAACATCACTGAGAACACGAGAACACGAGCAGAAGACTCCTGACTCCTTCTTGGACAGCTGGGTTGGGAAAAGCCGCTTCCACCAACATCTGGGGTCATCTCCAGCAGAGAAGACCCCGACACCCTCTGAGACATAAACTTTGGAGAATTAAAAATTTTAGAGGAGCTAAGATTTTAATTAGAGATAGGCTTTGTTGAAATTAATTAAAGTAGACTGATAGGCCTTGTTGGAATTAAAAGTTAGTAGTTAACTAATAACTGATTGTTTGTCAACTTTATGGTTGGTTAGCTGGGTTTATAATGAAGACTATAGAAACTGATAAATAGCTTTTAGGAACATAAGACAATTGTAGGCTTCCCCTGCTCCGAAACCCATTGAAGGGTCACAAAGACAGGAAAAAGGAGTTCTACCAAAGGTTAATTTGTCCCATTTGCATCGAAAAGGTGTAGGTAGTGAGTGGAAAAAACCTACCACTGGGATTCCATGGGAGGAGTCGGTGATTTAACTTGAAGCCAGCTTCAGTAATCATCTCCCATGGCTCTTTGCAACAAGTATGGTAATGAAAATTAGAATGGCAAATATTGTGTGTCCGCCTCCTTGTAGAACTTGCTTAGTACTTCAAGTGTTCATTGGTTGTTCATCTGGAGTTACCTCCCCTTCTTACCTTTCATGGGGTCGCCCTGCATTACCTCATCCTGACCCCTCCTCCTATCCCTCTCCCCACTGGACCGTCTATGTTGTAACCCCTCCTACTCTAGCCCAAATATAAACCCTGGACCCTGCCTTGGGGACTGGACTGTTTCCCCAGTGTCCTTCTGCATGGTTGTGTCCCTGTTAAGCTGATCCTTCTCCTGTAACCCCGATCCTCCCTACTCTTTGGATCCTACATTAAAAGCCTTGTTGGAATCATCTGGGATTGAGTCACCTCCTTTAACCCTGGTGACCAAGAGTTTTCCACCTGGGACCGGACTCTCCTACTGAGAGATTGCATCAGTAGGTGGGAAGGGAGNCCAAATATAAACCCTGGACCCTGCCTTGGGGACTGGACTGTTTCCCCAGTGTCCTTCTGCATGGTTGTGTCCCTGTTAAGCTGATCCTTCTCCTGTAACCCCGATCCTCCCTACTCTTTGGATCCTACATTAAAAGCCTTGTTGGAATCATCTGGGATTGAGTCACCTCCTTTAACCCTGGTGACCAAGAGTTTTCCACCTGGGACCGGACTCTCCTACTGAGAGATTGCATCAGTAGGTGGGAAGGGAGCGCACTCTTCATCCCTCTGACGTCTCGCCAGCCCCGGCCCAGGGACTTTCCCCCGTGGGGTGGGAACAAGATCACTCCCCTCTCTAGCGGGCCCCTGCAAAAAGGTAGAAAGGTCAGAATGAGGAAGACTTCATTTGCTTCCTCATTTTGCGACCTGTCCCCCTGAAAGGGACCACTGACNGTTAAGCTGATCCTTCTCCTGTAACCCCGATCCTCCCTACTCTTTGGATCCTACATTAAAAGCCTTGTTGGAATCATCTGGGATTGAGTCACCTCCTTTAACCCTGGTGACCAAGAGTTTTCCACCTGGGACCGGACTCTCCTACTGAGAGATTGCATCAGTAGGTGGGAAGGGAGCGCACTCTTCATCCCTCTGACGTCTCGCCAGCCCCGGCCCAGGGACTTTCCCCCGTGGGGTGGGAACAAGATCACTCCCCTCTCTAGCGGGCCCCTGCAAAAAGGTAGAAAGGTCAGAATGAGGAAGACTTCATTTGCTTCCTCATTTTGCGACCTGTCCCCCTGAAAGGGACCACTGACCCATTTCAAAGAACAAGCTACACATGCTTAATAGCCTTTGTGCTAATTACCACACAAAGCAGGGAATGGGATGTACCAAAGTTATAAATATGCATTTGTGGTTTGGGTATTCGATACTTGTGTAAATAAAAGGACTCTGTAATCACCTGTAAATTGTGGTGTGTATTTGGGAGCTATCCTCGCAGTAAACATACTCTTTCTAACTTTAAACTGTTAGGGAGTTTTTGTCCATCACAGTTGGGTATCGATACTAGATCAATATCCGTATTTCTTTAATAAATCGCCTCAAAAAGCTGTTAAGACCCCATTAGCTCCTTCCCATGTTCCTATGTCTGTTCCTATGTGCCTGAGGCACTCCGTCCCTATTCCCTTATCTTTGTACTGCCCCGAGACCAGGATCACCCCCGGCTCCTTGGGAGAGAGAAACCTGGACTCTCCATGTGTGTGTGCCTGGGACCTGAACATCTTACCGGGCGGCTGAATAAAACATCTATGGAGACCATGCTAAGGCCCTTTTTGCTTCCTTACCCTGGACTTTACTGGCAGCTATTCAGGCTGCAGCATGCACCCAGACCACTACCCTGCCATATGACAAGCATGAAAGAGGGCTTTCGCTCACCATTCTCACCTGTGCTTCCCTCCGGCCCACTCCTTGCTTGTGTCCCTGCACCACGAGGGCTTGGACTACTAGCCAGCTCTGGGTCGCCCTGCAAAAAGCAAATCAAACTGGCATTAGCAGTCTGGAGAGCCATCTCCCTGAAAAGCTGCTTGGATTCCAAAATCAAACATAACCCAGAGCTTAAGAGAAGAGGGGCTAACTTGTTCAAGGCATCAACAGCTAGCAGCTAAAGAGGAGCCAGGAGGACAAATGCACCCAAAACCCTGCTGGGTCAGGCTTTTGATGCAACCAGTAAGAATTTTGGGTTTGAAATGCAACCAGTAAAATTTTTTTGTTGCAGTTAGATGGATGGATTCACATCCATGCCCAGTTCCAGGTGCACCAGCACAGCGTGCACACCACATTGAGTGGATGAAGCACATATAAAACCTGCTAATTCTGTATTTGTGGCTCGAACTTTCTGGCAGCATAATAAAAAAGTGATCAGTTTGCATTTTCACTAGAAACAAATCTGAATGTCTCACCAGAGAACATCTTCAGAGACAGATAAGAAGATTTAAGGTCAGATATGTATAAATACCTTAAGATGTTGGGTGTTTTGGTTTCTGAAAACATTGTGCTATAGTTTGTATGCTTTCAGTATCGGAAATCTTCAGAAGCTATGGGCATTAAGAAGGCTGGATAATCAGTGTGAACTTTGTCTGATGCTGCCTGTACCTGAAGACAATTGTACACCTTGGCAGACTTGACATTACTCTGTAGCCAGTATCAGTGATGTAGCTTGATTGTTGTTGTTATACAACAATCAAGACTCCTTATCTTCTTCACCCACCACTGTGCCAGGACAGCATGTACTCACAAGTTAGGCTTCATGCACACCTGTGGGGAGATTTACAGTGAACATTTATTGTTAGCTGTAAGCAGTCCCAAAGCGGGGGCAGTAAAGAATCTACAAGAGCTGAGGCAACCTGCCTTATGCATGTGCAAACAAATAACACAAATTCAGTGCCCCAGACAATTTTTCAGAACGCTTAAAATCAAAGTGTGAGGCTTCTTATAATGTGTTACTGAGGACAGTAACCTCAGTGCCATCCAGTGGTCACTGGATGTCAGAAAAGAGGAAAACTGCAGAAAGTCCATCCATTAGCTCCAATTTCCCAGCTTCCTAGTGATACATAGGAAATGAAATCTGCCTGTGACAGAGCTAAACAGAGCTGCCAGTTCCTAATGCCAGCATATTTGTAATTTTCACAGCAGTTATTAGGACTAGCTAATAGTGTTTGGGACCTGACTTAGCAGGTGAGAATAAATTGTCAATTGTGGCTTCTCAGGGCTATAGAAGAGTCTGCCCAAACATGAGCAATTTGCTTGAATCTAGATAATCAAGTAGGATTCAGATTTCTGGCCAGTTTTAGCCAAATATTTGCCTTGAGTGGTCAGGGCTCTTTCCATCTGACGACAGAATTGTAGTCATCACAGAGCTTTACCAGCTATTATGGCTGTTTCCTGAATAAAACTGAGTGGGAAGTAAGACAAATAATTTACCCACTTGCAAGTTAAGAATTTTGTAAAATACGAATTTGTCAAACTAATCAGACAAAAAAATTTGTTCAGGAATAGTGTTTGCCTTTCAACTGCAAAATTAAAGAAGTGGCCACCTAGAGACTGCTTGTTCTCAAGAGAATCACAGCATGGCAAGCCATTTCATCTGCTCCACAATGCAAGGGAGCAATGCAGGCAACTTCCCTGTCTCCTTATCTTAGGGTGGGCTGCTCAGAGAGTTTACTCAAAGCCATATTGTGGCAAGATCTCAACAGCAGGTTTCATCCATCGTTCCACACCAGGACATCTACCTCAGCACTTCAAGCAGCTATGACAGAAACAGAAGAGAGATGATAACCTCTGGCATCATGCATTTCTGAAAAGACTGTATTAAAGCTGCAGGTATACTACATTGTAGCATATATGGATATTACATACCTATATATGGCTAATTGACTCTAGTGATCTAGAAAACTGCATTAATAATGCAGTTACTTATAATATTTATAAATATTTTCATATAATAGATAGGAAAATATTATCTATCTTTATATTTATAATATAATATAATATTTATAATATAATATATTTATTTAATATGCAAATTCTTTTAAGACTATGCTTTAGTGGACTTTAAGTTATGGCATTTCATTACATATGAAGTTATATGTACATTTATAGTCGCTCTTCCAGTTGCAAACCCACCATCTCATGGTCTTAGGAAATGCAAAAATTTGACACTACTTGCTAAGGAAACAACAGCAAGGCAAGATTAAATATAATTCTGGCCACAGTTTTCTCTAACTTGGTCCAACAGGTTATGTTAATAATTAGACAGCAATCAAAGAGGATAGACAAAATCTTTGCCTCCAACTTCCTGCCACAGCACTTACTTAACCAAAAGAGTAAATGAGGCAATGCTGACTGGGTAACAAACTTCCCACCTCAGTAATCCTATGACTGATAGTCAAATGAGCTGATCAAACAGCCCTGTTTATATGCAGATTAGTTTGGATTTCATTGGTGTCCAACTATTGAGGAAAAGCATTTTGTTGTTTAGTTTCAGATAATTCTGCAACCCGCACTGATGACTTCTCCCAGTAACACCACTTGATATCACACTTAATGAAGAGCAAAAAATAAGTTTCCTGGATGTGAATAGATTGGAAAACTCTTACAGAACTAAAAATACACAGCAATAGCCAAGAAGGAGGCAAAAAATGATCTTTTTTTTTTATTATTATTATTATTAGAAATATCAACATCAGGTTTGTCTTTTAGCTTCAAAGACACAGAAACTGATAAAGTGTGATAATATTGCACTGTGAGGACTGAAGTACCAGACAGCAGGAATTCCTCCCTGTACATGTGGCAGACAAAATAAACTATTACACTCCCATCAGTTATTGGTTACTTGATAATAATTGTGTATACATCAAAGGCATCTTCAACAAGGAAGAAATGCATGTTGCTATTAACATTGCTAATGGAAACCAACAGGCTTTCCCCATTCATTTGTTGCTTAATGACTCTATTCCCAAGACATTCCTTACCCATCCTTCTCTGGTAGTAAAATAATTCAAAAGCCCCATTTTCTGTAATCTCCCAAGATCATCCAAATAGCAGTCGACATGCAAAATGCAGACATTCCTCTGAGGCATTCACCTTCCAGGATAAAAACTGCTGCACACTTCTCTCATGTTCCTGCTTTATCTTTGGTCAGATAAACACTAATGCTCAGAAGTTGCATAATGCCCCAAATGTGTGGAGGTAAAGTTAAATTGAGTTTTAGGCTGAGACATGGAAATTCTTGCAGATTCCCTCCTGCCTGCCAGTACTTCAGTATTCCAGTGACTCAAGTCTTCATGTTGCTCTGTCAGGCAGTGCTAAGACCAGGTTACTCTGTGCTCTGCTGACTTATTTTTATCTGCCTACCTCTTTATGGCTTCTTGAAGTCCTTGTGTGCGAACCTTACTTGGCCTGTATCTCAGGTATCTTATGTCTCAGATGCCTTTTTTTTTAAAGTAAGTATTTCTACCTCTGTCCAGTCTCAAAAGACCAAATCCTGGAATATTTGTTAGGGGACTATTCCAAATTCGTCATGCCTGTCGACACTGGTTTTCTCCATGAAGTCATGCAAGGGGTGCAGTATGTTTGTTACGCTTATGACAAACCACCACTGTTCAATGAGCAGTTGTTCTTTCTTTTGTACTCTGTTTTCATAGAGAGTTTTTGAGTTTAGGGACAGCTTAAGGAAGAATGCTGAACAGCTTTCTCACAGGCAGCAGAACTGTCAGCAAAGGAAAGAAACTGGAAGAACCAGGTAAAAGCAAAGACTGATTTTAGATGGCTTTGCTACCAGCTTCTTCTGGTTGTGTCCTGGCAGCTCGTTTTCTCAAAGTGCCTTTGACATGCTCACTGTGAGGATGAACATATCCTAGACAAGGATTCTGCTGCCAATATTCTTCAGTATTGCTCTAAATATAACCCTTTTCCCCTTGCCAAGCCCTTTCCTATCACATTTTGTGGGAGAGTGTGCTCTGCATCAAGCAATGCTGCGCCTTCATTCTCCCTTCCACTCCTTCCATCAGAAAACTACCACCTGAATAAATAAGTCTTAAAACCATGTAATCTTGCTAGACCCTCAAAAGGTTTATTTTAATTTAATTGAGGTTAATGTGAGTTTAGCACATTAAAAAATTGGAGGGAGGTTGGGAGATGAAGTTAGCTGGCATCCATACTGTAGATGTCTGGTGTAGTTTTTGACATAGTGGTGGATGGTGCTCTCCATCAAAGCTAGATTTAACCTGTCATGTTAGCTGCTACATGGATAAAGACCCAGTTGACACCTCTAAAAATGTAAGTGTAAGGAAGAACTCAGCTTCCACTGGGACAAGGACAATTCCCAGTTCTTTTAGGTATGTTCCAAAAGACCTGAAAGAACAAAACTACCAGTAGAAAGAAATCAAACAGGACATGGCTTTTGCACCTAGGAGGTAGAAGGAGGTCCCATAATTGCAAGTGAAGCTGAGGAAAATCAAACATTAAATTTTGGACATTTTCATCCATAATGTTAGTTAATCATTGGCATGTTCAACTGAACTTTATGACAAATCTTAACCTCTGCCTTTCAGGCAGGCTGAAATGCACCAGCTCAGGAAGAGAGAATGGGGAATACATATAGCCTGCCTTCCTGGGGAGGCAGATTGGTTGATCACAAAGATCTATCTTAACCTTCAAAGAACAGATGGGCCAAGATGGGAGACTGAAGGAAAATTGTTCTTCTGTCACTAGGACACATAATGTACTGAGCCATGCTGCTACAAATACTGTGGCCTCTGCCGTGTGCCTTACAGTAAGTCCTGAATCTGCATTTGTCAGAAAAGAATGTTCCACATGTTCTGAGGAGTTCATCAGAAAGCAGGTAGGAGATGATTGGGATGTGATTAGCAAGGCTGTCCCCTGTCTCTGGAAGAAGATGTCGCTACAAGTCTTTCATTCACCTCTTCATACACATCATGATCATGCCACACATTTGGAACAATGTTGGGAAGCATTCCTTCCTCTTTTGATAAACAGATATTTACAACAAAGTGTTCATTCTGAATTTCTAAGATCCAGATATCTTATCATAAAGCTCCTCTTGCTTCTTCTTGGTCTTTGGAAAGGCAAAAATAACAAAAAATTGCATAAAATATGTGTTTGGCTTGGAGGCACGGGGGGATTTGACTGTGGCTTTCAAAATTTCAGATACATTTTAAGTGTCCATTTGACACATATATAATTAAATTACATTCTCATGACAAGGCAATTTAGAAAACAGCGCATGCATTCTTTGGGAGAGGTGTGAGCTTCTTTTAATAGGAATTACCTCCATTGCAAAGTAAAGGAGACCCTGAACCAGGAGATTTCTGAACCCTGCCCACTGCAGTGTCTGTTTCTTTTGATTTTGGAGGGAGGCGGAGGATAAGTCTGACCAGCTTCTTTGTAGTTCTGAGACCAGAAATAGTGGATGTAAAAGCANTTTTTCCCATTAGATATATTTAGGTTCTCCAGCTTCTCTCAAAAGATTTTGCTTTCAAAGTGCATGAATAGATTTCCCTGCTGTGCTCTTAAACACGAGGACTTCCAGAACTGGAAAGACAGTCAGTACTTCCCTCACAACAGATGAGCATTTTGAATCTTCCTGTGTGGCATACCTAGCTGATTCTGGGTCAAAGGACTGGGGAGAGCTGGGAAACTAAAAGAGGGCAAAGTAAAAGATGTGTCTGGTTTCCCAACTGGCTAAATTCTCTTCTTGCTCTGTTCCAGCCCAAGGTTCTTATCCCTCTGGCAATGAAACCATACAGTGCACCAACCAATCACCAACCCAGATCAGGGCCATAGTGCTTTCAGTGGACTGGCAGTGTCTGTACGTCTCCCTTAGCAGCCAGTTCCCTTAGAGCTAACTGTCATTTGAACCAGAACAAAAAACAATTCAGGGGGAAACAGGTCTTAAAACTACCAGGTGGTAGTTTTCCTAATTCTTGTTTCCCTGTGGATTCTGGCAAGTCTCTGCATCTTACAGATTTCTCAGGTCAGAGTTCTCTGTTTCACCCACTTCCAAATACATTTGGTAAATGGCCTTTGAATTCAGCTCAGGCTTCTGATTTGCCTTTCTGTAAGACAAGTTACTTTGCAGCTGCTGGCACTAATTCCATCAGTTGACTCATAACGTCAAAAAATTACATGTCAAATCTGTGAGTAAAGGATTGGGCATGAGAACTTCAGTTTTGTCTGGTGCATGATGAAAACCTCCCCAATATTAATGCTTTTTGATGTAAAACAATTTGGTGTGATATTTATCAGCACAGCTACAGTGTCCAGTAAAGAATTTGTTGAAATATCTCTTCTGCATATACAACCTTTTTTCCAGCTTGCCAAATTATATGACTGGGGAAAAGGGAGTCATAAGAGCAGGCAATCATCAACAGTGATGTAAGAAAGGAGTTTGGGTTTGTTTTCTTTCCTGTCCTTTGGAGTACAAGTGTCATTTAGTCCCTAAGCAGAAACCAAGTGGTGTTTATCTGCTGTGTTATTTTGTTGTGCTACCTGGCTCTCAGAGAAATGGGTGAACAGCAGAAGGGAAATGAAGCACTTTCTGTATCATATACCTTCAGTAACGTCATAACTCATGTGTGGAAGACCTGTTGCTCTGAGTTAAAAAAAGATCATGCTACTTTCAGAGTGACTCATGGTCCAATCTGTTCCTTTCTGCAGAGAAACAGCTTACAGAGCTCTGGCTCATCACAGTATAAAGCTCTGTATCCTCCTACTGATATAGAATATGCTTAATTTTAAGGCTCTTCCTCCTTTCTATGCAATTAACCAGTCAATGCTGCTCTTCCCATCTTTTCACTTGGGCTCTGGAGGTCACCGAGTCCTTCACCTTCAGCAGAAGGACTAAGCAGGGTCCCAAGGGGACATAAATATGAAAAGCTTCCAGTGGGACTTGCAAGGCAAGGCAGTTTGGATGTCCATCTCTGGAACAAACTGCTGATCCAAGTCCTAAAGCCTCCAGTGTGGTGTTGTGTTGCATGTGACATATGGGGGGTGTACTTTCAATGCTGACAGCTCTGCTTATCAGTTCTTGCAGTCTTGGAGTGTGTTCCTCCTGCTGCGCTTACACTGAAGCTTATGTTCATGCAACGTGATACGGAAAATTAGAAATCAAGCACCTGCTGACCTACATGTCACTGGTTGTCTGTGTGGGATGTACTCTCCATCCTGCATCCTGCCACCTTCTACTGCCAGATCCACAGGGACGTGTGTCAAGAAATGACACCTTTGGCTGTAATGAGAAAAGTCCCTCAAATATAGGATTGGACCCATCAGCCTCTGTTTGCCTGCCCTTCAGTGGGATCACCTAATGTGACTCTGACCCTCCTGTCAAGGAGAAGAAACTGAGCCACTGCATCACTTAACAAAAGCAAAGATATACACAAGTTAATGAAAGAGATGTCAGTGCTTTGCAGAAATCCTTTCTGACTGTAACCCTGATACAAGAAACTCACCCAAATAACAGAATTGGCAGCAGGGAGAAACATTAGAGAAATTTAAGCTGGCTGTGTTTTGGATTGTGCATGTTGGTAGTTATGGTGCAAGCCAGCCAGATCACTAGTACATCCAAGCATGATGAACAGCCTTGTTTGCCACCAGGCAGAGTACAGTTTTGCTCCTTCACCCAAGAAATCTAAACTGGGATCAAGAATTAGGTAAGAACTGCTCTGCAATGCAACAGACATTTTGTCCAATGTCAACTTGACACTGGACAAAAAGTCTCTCTAAAGAACACACAGCTGCTTTTCTCCAATGCTGCATGCCATTAGGTGGCTATGTGTTGGGAGCTATGGGTTGCTGTATGTGTTCTGCTCTCTAAGTAGCTACTTTTTCACCTCAACAGACCATTCAGGCAGCCAGCTTCCTAGCCATGGATGGATGGAACTTGTAGATTTGGTCACAGACACAAGCCAGTAGCTCTTACATGTACTTTCTTTGCAGGGATAGCTTTTTTCTCTGGTAGCAGGGGACCAAGCAGTTGTGCCTTCAAACATTTAGCTGCTGACAGCGGCCACAAGGTATCCTGTCTGAAACAGATCTTAGATTCAGAAGGGAGAGGTGATCAGTGGGGAATTTTCTCAGTGAGAGAGGAGGACCAATGGGACAGCTGTGGGCAAAGGTGAGTTGTTCCTCACTGTGGCAGCTGGGACACATGGCCTGGACCTTAGTCAAGGGAAGAGAGATAATTTCTAGCTACCAGCCTCCTTCTCACCACACTTCTCTGACCATGACTGGTGCAAACCATGTCCAGCCAGGCAGATACTGACCTTCCATGGAGTTTTGTCTGACCAGCTCATGCACACAGAAATGCTGTGTTCAAAAGGCCTCTTCTGGGAAGTGACAAGATAAATGGAAAGAAAAACAATGAACAGAAGCCTTTAGAACAGCTTAATGAATACATCTGCCATCCACATGAAATATATTCTTCCCTTTTGAGATTTTGTTTTTCTTTTGCTGATACTGGAAAAACAAAGGCTTGAGCACATCCTAGAAGACCAGGTCAGAGCAGTGCTCCATACCCTATGATTCCAGGTAAGATTGTCCCTTAAAGAAAGATCTTACCAGTGTTTTACAAACCTAGCAATGCCAATGCATTTAGAAGTGTACGGAAATATTACACAAAGGAGAATTTATTCATGTCAAAACCTACCAAAATAGTAGGTGTCATGGGACCTACATGCCATTTGGGCAGATTCTCTTTCTTGTGCACACTCCTTTTCCTTGGCCAATACTGATGATATGTAGAATGGCAGAATAACTTACATATATGTTAATTTACCTCTTTTGGCTATTTTTTTTTTTCAATTGCTACTTAAAAACATGTATTAGTTTTGCAGCAAACACAGTCTGGCCTGATTTCCTTTGTGATTTTTTTTGTCACATCTCCTGCTAGACAGCCAGCAGAACATGGATGTTCTGTGTTCATATGACCTCTAGAGAGGTCAGTGTTCAGACACCTGAGCAGCATCTTGGTCACAGAGACAAGGTATTTTCTCAGCAGACAGTATGGGATCTGCAGAAAACTCTTCTTGTTTTTCGTCACCAGATGGTGCTCCAGCACTGGGCTAGTGCTGCCTCGGTCACTTCCTGAAGCACCAGGTTCTCCTGAAGCTTTTTGGAAAGATCAATTTCATTATTCTGGTTTGCAATTCTTTTTGCCTCTGTCTTGCACCTTTCTTCAGCAAGGGTGAGTGAGCCCTCCACATGCTTCTCAGTAGCAGTTTTCTCACTGAGTTGCTTACCTCATAGGATTTGTCCAAAACAGTTGGTGCACGGCAATGACCTCTTGTATTGTTCCCACAACAGGCATTGCAGTTGGATCTGGTCATACTTCAGGCCTCTTCTGTTCATCAGATCTCTTTTCAGACATGGCACACTCCTATCATGATTAGTTGCTTCTTCATTAAAGATACTAAAGCCTTTTCCTGGCCTGGAGTTTTGTTTTAGCACTGGCTAGACTGAGGACCAATCAGGTAGATAACATGTTTGACACAAGTGGAGTGACTTCCCTCAGGATGCTTTTGTTTCCACATGAAGAGGTTGAACTTGGAGGGGAATCAGGCATTCCCCATACAGCTCAAAAGCTGCTGTGAGCTCACTGAGGTGGGCAAGGGCTTCAGGGAAGTGCAGGAATGCTGGGGCCAGGAAACCTAGTGCTGGGGAGCAAAATGTCAGGTTGCACATCTACAGAGTGGTGTATGCCAAATAAGTCAGCTCCTGAGAAAAAAAGCTATGTCAAAACTACAGCCTGTAAAGCCAGAACCTCTAGGAGTGCCACCAAGCTGCTTCTATGGCCCCAGAAGAAATCTTGGTAGGCTACCATAGACACACTGGCTTGCTGAGAGCACACTGAATCGAGCCAGACCTGCTGTTTCAGCCAGGCTGCAGCTGAAGTTTCTCGCCTCACACTTGAGAACAATAGAAACTCACTCCACCCAGTCTGGGAACAATAAAGTCATTTCCACACACCACACCTGTTCAGTACAAGGGAAATCTGCCCTGCAAATACTCACAGCAATGGGAGCAGAACGGTCGCAAAGAGGTTTGGGAAATCTGCAGGTTTAAGCTCAAATATTTTGGTAAATTACAACATCCAAGCTTCATGGATTTGGCTTTGTCCACATCAAGTGATAAAACCAGAGCATAATATAAGGGGCTTTACAACCTAACTACTCCTAAATTTTAAAATATGCAACTTTGTTCATGTCCACATTGGGATGACATCATGATGTTTACAGTTCTTTAGGGGAAAAGGAAAGAACAATGTCCTTTCCCTTCAGATGGCCAGTGCCCTGGTCATGTATGGTGTCATGCAGTGGTTTGTATACTTGGATTGCATTAGAATAAGGAGAGATCTGAAATCCACCCTCCCAAACCAAGTGTTGAAGACCTCAAACACTTGCTTTGCCACTGAGCCAGGAATTCCACCTCAGGACTAAGACATATTTCCAATAGAAGTTTTTGGTGAAAAACAGGAAACTCGTCAGGAAGAAGTTTTGGTAAAAATATGCTAGTTTTGAAATCTGACATTCTAGACAAGACCTGCTTACACATTGTACTGCCTCAAATCTAGTAGGTCAGGTAAAAAGAGGCACTTCCTTTTACCACTAAAGACCTGGATTATATTCCTCAAAATGCACATCACAGAGAATTTATTAAAAGTAACCTACTTTGGGATTTGTACTGCAGGTCAGAAAAAATATGCAGACTGTGCTAGCCTTTTCCTTGTATTTGTCTCTGGCTTTGTTTCTCAGCAAGTCTGTTGATACTCCAAGCTGGTAACCTTAGGTCAAGCAAGAAGTGTCTCTAGACCCTAGGACAAGCCTACATGAGAACAGTTTCTTCTCATGCTAAGGATGAATTCCCCACATAAACCCTCTGTTTCATGAACATGGTTAAACATCATGATATGAATGCAATTTCTTGCTCTGACTCATGTGTATGTATCACACTGGTAGTAATGTCAAGACATTAGTCTGTCTGCACGCAGCCTGAAAGCATAGCTGATTTTACTGAGAACTACTCTGTTCCTCTTAGAGGTATGCTAATTCTTATGTCCATTTTTATGACTGCCTATCAACCCAAGTAAATGAAGCTATGCTGAGGGAATTAAATCTTATCCTATTTGGCCATGGAAAATCCACTTAAAACTCAGAAAGTTGTGCAAAATTTGAAAAAGTACTTTCCTTATTTCACTTTGCTTTCTACTTTGATGTGTGAAACATACAATATCCCTTGGCAGTGGTTATTGTCCACTATATCACACTAAACCAGCAATTATATCAAAGATATGACAATATGCACACATCATTTTTACCTCTGTGCATCTGATTCAAAGCTTGTCTGTGGAAAGAGTGCCATAAATACACCATAAATACAGCCTAAAAACTGACTTCATATTAAGAAACAAATAAAGAAGAACATTTCTTTATCTCACCTCTTTTTCTTACAAATACAGATTCTTAGAGTTGGTACAGCTAATTAAAAAAAAAAAAACCTATAATAAAAAGATCAACTCACATTTGATAAAGTAATAATTGCAACTGCCATATCATCAGAAAATCACAGAATCATAGAATGGTTTGGTTTGGTTTGGTTTGGTGTGGTTTGGTTTGGTTTGGTGTGGTTTGGTTTGGTTTGGTTTGGGTTGGGTTGGTTTGGGTTGGGTTGGGTTGGAAGGAACCATCTAGTTCCACCCTCCCTGCTGTGGGCAGGGACTCCTCCCACTAGACCACATTGTCCAGAGCTCCATTCAGCCTGGGCCTTGACACAGCTTCTCTGCCTCACCACCCTCAGAGTAAAGAATTTTTTCCTAATCTGTAATCTAAACCAGATCTCATGGGATGGCTGGCATCTTGTCCTTCATGTGTGACTTGAAATACAGTTTTTGTGATACTTTTCTTGTCAGAACAAAAAGTTCTTCTTATTTTACTTCCCTGGAATAGAAATCACATCCACCATCTTTTTGTTAGCTTTTCTGAATTAAGGAAAACCCAAGGAAGATGGAAACCAAACATAACGAGATGAAACAAGGTCCAGAATTTAGTTTTCATCATGAGCTCTCTGGGATGAAAGTTTTGATAGAAAAGCAAAATGCTTTTGGAAATAGAACTATAGGAGACAACCTCTGTATAATCAGCTAAGAGATTTAGATTTTATAATAGGTTTGGGAAGTTTTTAACTTTGTTTTATTATTGGTGAGACAATAAAAACCAGCAAGCAAACAGTAAATAGTAAAAAGTAGATAGCAAAACTTTCCAATGGTATCTATGTTTCAGAAAGACATGAGCAGGCTAAGTAGAGATGCTGACACTCGTTAGCATAGCCAAAGACATCCAACGGAGATGGCCAGAGACGCCTCCTAAAAAGCTCAGTGTGTGCTCCTGATCAAACCTTTAGCCCATGCAAGATCAAACTTTTGCTAAAGTTTTAGCTAAAGACCAAACCTTTAGCTTCATTCTAGAATGGAGGAGACATACTCAGGCTTAAAACTACATGGGAAGGAGCACTAGAGCTCATATGCCAGTAACCTTCATAACAAGTTTATTCTCCAACAGCTGCTGAATTATTTTATTTCTGAACTCCCAAATTAACCATGCTACATCTACACACATATCTACAGCTGCCTGTCTTGCCAGAGATTAATACCTCAGCCTGCCTGCCTGGAATGCAAGAAGAAGAAGGGGAGTTTCCTTCACCCAAGGCATTCACAAACACACACATCCTTTGCAGTATGCCAGACACCTGGGGACAGACAAAGCCCTGCTGTGAATGTCATAGCAGTGCAGTTGCATGGCTTCCTTGTACATTGTACATAATAGACCCTACATGTGCCCCACACTTACATGTAGGGTGTGTGTGACAGCTCCAAAACCTGGTATAGGACTGTGCTAGGGCAAGAGTCATTTCCTCAGCATTTCTGCTCCCAGCATAGAAGGACACAATACAGATGCTGTAGGGAGGGGAGAGGAGAGTCTTTTTGCAACTTTTCCGTTGGTAAACCAGTATCTATCTTACACACATAGCAGAAAGGCTAGCATTTTAGATGGCACTTCTGCATTGTATGCAATAGCCTACTATAAATATACAGCATCCTGAAACAGCTTACCTCCTAAGCCTTTCAAAGAAACCTAAGATGGAACATGCTGTTATAAAGCTAAAAGAGCAACCAGGAGCATACCAAAGAGACTAAGGCAGACTGCTATTTTCATGACAACACATCATTACAGAACACTAGAACCTGTGCTTGAAAGTAAACTTTAAAAAGCCACAGAAGCAGAACTACTTTCCTGTGGTATGCTTCTTCCAACATGTTTCTAAGCTGGAAGCTAAATGCCTAACAGAACTTAGGCCAGAATGCTCCTGAAGACTAGTGGAAGATGAAAGGGTGTATGTGGAGAGGTCAGCAGACTGTGATAAAACCATCATGTTTTGTCACCCTCTTCCCTTTCAATGGTGAGGCTTTGTTTCAAGTTTGAAAAAAAAACTTTGACTGACTTTGGCTTTTGGCTTTTCTTGTCCTTCTTTTTATTTTTTCCCCTGCTTCCACAGTCTTTGTTTATAGGCAAGGAAATGTAAGGCCTACTCTCCTCCTCTGTCTCCCTTCCTGCTTAATTGTTTGAGTTGGTGACTCAGGGCAATTTGCTCCTATGGATCTGCAAACCTCTTTGCTCAAAGCACAGGAATCACACGTGGTCTAAGGAGACAAAGTTCTGCAAGTTCAAATATATCTAACAGACCACCTTACACCAGTTTTGTGGTCTGTGTCAAAACCTGTGCACTTATAATTTACAAATGCCTTTGTGATGGAGTAAATAATGGGATTCCTGCTCCTACAGTCAAAGTACTAAGTGTGCATGGTTTGGATCATAGTTCCCATGAAGTTAATTTCAAGCAATAATAGACTGTGTCTCAGACTAGCACCAGATGTGCCAAGGACTCAGCCTGGAATGCTGAACATCTCCCAGCTGCATTCACTTCTTGCAGCAGAGACTTGTTACATCTTTGAACACCAGCAGGGGGGTATTGGCCCTCTTTAATTTCCTAGTCTGTCATAGACTTCTGTGTGGAAAACCATAAGTTAGATCATTTAGGCTGCAGTGCTTCTAAAAGCACATACCAGTGCATGAACACTTGTTTATTTCACTGGTATAAAGCCAACTGCACTGGCTTCTTGTAGATACTTACACTAAAGCTGACACTCTGTGAAACAGCCACCCTCCCTGCTGTGGGTGCCCAGCTCTTTCAGTCCATGCCCATCCCCTACAGAGCAGCAGTCTCCAGGGCCCCACTGACACCACACAGATAACAGAGCTCAGAACAGTTGCCTGTGCCATCCGTACTGCTTAAGTTCTAACAAACAGAATGACCCAGCCCTTGTGCTCTTGATGGCTGTCAAATCCCAGATTCCTGATAGGAGAAAAGTAAATGTGATACGTAAATGAGACATTGGTTGTGGGTGTTTCAAATATGGCCCAAGTTTTTCTCCAGTGGCTGCTTCAAGCATCACTAAATCTCTGGAAATCCTCTGCAACATAGATACCAGAGGATGCATTCAAACATTTTATTAAGAACAGCCTCCAGACACTTGTCCATGCCCTTCCCTATCCCTTGGGAATACTGTAGGGCAATCAGAGTTTTTAGCTGTTCAGGTGCCATGAAAGTCAATCAAATAGAGTGCCACAAACAGGAAGTCTCATTGAAAGAAGGGCACCAATAATTAAAGAAAATCTACATTATAATTTCTTTATTCTGTCTTTGGGGCTGAGTGTGCTTCATAATACAAATGAGTGGTTGTGAGTAAAGGCTCTTCTTGGGCTCACCTTTCCTAAAGAGTTCTACAAATTACGCTTTTTTAAATCTCTCTGAAAAAGGGCAGAATGGGGAAGGTGAGGTGAAGCCAAACAAAATTTTTATCACAGATTATGATCAATAGAAAAATGCAAGCAATATCAGCCACAAATAGAAAAAGCATCTGCCACTCTACAACAGCCAAGTTTACCTTTAGCAGAAGAAATTCATTGAACTCATGACATCCAGATGGTCCTAGCAGATGATCTATGCTGGAAGGCACTAAAAAAAATACAGAAGTCCCTAGCATTTTGTTCTAGAAGAAATCTCCTTTCTGCCCCACTGATAGCAGCTGGATTGACCTTACATATTTAGGCAAGGAACACAGCAGGAGGATTCATTCCTGTGGACTCACATCAATCTTCAAGATGCCAGCTCTGATATTTTTGGGGGTTTTTTGTTGATTTTATAAAAGAAATAATATTGTTTCTGGGTTTAAGACCCTCAGTGCCCTCCAAGTTGCCACATGCAGTATTGACATAAAGTTTGAAAACTAGTTTAATAGTTTTAATTAATAAGTCAAAATTACAATGTGATCTAAGGGCCAGTGAACTAAGTGATGTGCAGTGCTGGTCTTGCACAATGCTGAGGATGAGATGACTCCTGAAACCCTAGGCTGTAACTTGGACCAGGAATGCTGGCCTGTCTGGGGTATTTCTGCAGAAGCCTCTCCTCTCTGTTATCCCACACAGACATAATAGGAACACGAGTGCTTTTACAAAGCAGGCCAACACCAGCAGGGATTAGATGAGTCACTACCTTGTCTTGGGTACTGCATGTTTCCTTAGGCAATGAGCCTTGAGGGGGGCAGTGTGGCTCTTTATCAGACAAGGACACCGAGCCTAAAAGGCAAGAGGGGGAGAATCAATATGGATATAATGAATACAGTCAGGGAGCAATGCTGAAGTGGAATACAGAGTATCTGGCAGAAGCAGTAAGCAGTAAATTAGTGCATTGGCTTGTGCAAAGTGGTACTGTCTGTGTCTTTCGAGTTGCTGCAATAGGCTGTCCAGTTTTATACCACACTTGCAGGAGCACTAACTGCATGATACATTCATTTTTACAACCCCTCTTTAATACTTTTTAAGCTCTGTGTACCTTGACTGCCACGATATTCCTTCTGAAAATCTTTATGGTTTGCTGTTGTCCTCTTCTGTCAAATTTGAACCTTTCTGCTCTCTCTATAAGGAACTGCTTTACTTAACCTTGCTATTATTTAGCTGCTCTCTGAGGGAAGCCTTCAGTGCAGTAAATGATCCAAAGGACACCCCAGACTCTTCATTTCTTTCCCCATATTTTTTGGACATTCCTGATCATGGAAGAGCTCCAACCAGGCAAGTGCTTTTTATAAATCTGAACTTGCAAAAGCAGTGTATGTTGATGACATTACAGGACTGAGCTCCTGAAAAATGGAAGCATGATAAACATCCATAATCCCTCTGCAATATCCCCAAGTGGCTTTTTCTCTCTCTGGAAGTGGGTGGAGAAAGACAATTATGTATTGGAAGTATATTCCTCCTTTCCAGAACACGATCAAAGGTGAATAAGAGATCATCTGTAGCCTAAAACCTAGAGGGTTTTTTTTATCTTGTTTGTTTTATCATGTTTGTTTTTATCTTTCTTGCTTCTTATCAAAAGGTCAACCTGAGTATGAAAGAACTCCCCTATGATGAGCAGGTATGATAACCTGGCAGACTGCTGAAAGACTGACCAAGTGCTCTGAAAAGTGTTAGATGAGAAATACTTAAAAGAGAAGTTCATACTACACAGTTTTTTATTTTGTACTACAATAAAAAATATGTGTACAATACTACATATTTTTTATTGATCCCATGCACTTGTTTTAGAAATGCTTGAATGGCATTCAAGTATGTCATGAAAAGGTGCAGAAGTGCAAACCCTTTGAGTAATCAGGAAGCCTACTACGACCATTGCTTGCTAGACCTATGGAACAGCTTTAGACACATGAAACAACCAGGAGCTTACAAAAACAGAGTTGCCAGTCTGGGTTGCATTCAATATATCTATCACTACCTTTTTTCACACTATACAGGGGCAGATGCAGCAAAGCCTTGTTCTGCCACTTTCAGACAAGCTAAGGAGAACTTCTCCAACCTTGCTTGCAGGTGAGAAATGTTTGACTGGGGTGGAAAATTGGGGGCCTGTGTTATTTCTTGGTGTCCCCTCCCTATCCTTGCTCTCTTTATCTTCCTCTGCTTTACACATCAACAAGTTCCTGGTCTTGGACTAGATCTCTTTAGCAAAAGTATCATTCAGAAAAAATACATGTACAGAAGCAGGGCACTTCGTGGCTCTTAGAAGACCTTTACATCCTACCTAAATAACTCTTAAACCTCCATCACGTCACAGTACAAGGTGGGATACACAGTCACTTTTATTTGGACTTTCAGAGAAACTGGACTATAAAAATGAAAGGTACAAGGCTGTTAAGCAGAAACTGAATTCCTTCTGCTCTGGAAGTGGTGCATGTTTCCTCAAGAATCTCTCTGCTTCATCCTGCCGGATGCACAGGGTCGCTTGGAACAGACCAGTCGGAATCTTTATTGTGTGGCCATGTCAGATATACCATCAGTGCCTGCCATCTCCTGTGATCAGTGAACACTTGGTTCTTGAAATGGGAAATGGCCCTCAACTAGTGGACATTAGGCTTGAAAGGAAAAATTACCATCTGAGTATGGTTTTTTAAGTTAATGATTATAAATTGTTTCTGATCAGTTTCCAAAACAGAATTATCCCCTTAGAAAGATTAGAAATTTTTCAGTTATCACACTTGCTTCTTCCATGAACAGACCACAAGACTTCAAATCTTACTTACATTTGTCCCCTGCATCCTGCTTATATACAGTACAGAAGTCTTACAGTGAGAAGGTTTGTAACCTAATGTAACATAATGTTAAGCTTACAGCAACCTCTACACAAATGGTGCATTGCAAAGATCTTGAAGTCCTTGGTTGTGAATGAAAGAAGACTATGCATACCCATAACAGTGCCTCCTAGAACCAGATGTCCCTTCTAATGTCACTCACCTGCATTTCTTCAGAGTTCCCTATGTCAAGTTTTGCAGTCTCCCTGACACAGACAGTAGGGCATGAGCCATGCAAGGCAAGTGTCACACCACTGAACAAAATAATGATTTGGGGGGAAAACTAAATGAAAAATGCATTCTGGCAGAAATTTTGAAGTAAATTTTAAAACAAAGTTTGCTAGACAGAGAAGCCCAGTGGACATTACTGAACAAGAGGGTAACATAAATGTCTGAGACATGGCATTGAATACAACAGCCTTTCAATTCAAGCTCAATTTTACCTGCAGCAATGTCCACTGAAAGGATAGTTGTCTGAGGGTAAGCAAAATTGAAATAAACTCAGCCTTTAGCATCCTGCATATGACAGAGGAAAACAGCTGAGGGTAAACCTAGATAAAACAAAAAATAATAATCAGTGAATTAAGCTGATGCAGCTAAGTATAAGCAGAAAAAAAATGGAGAGTAAGACATGAGAAATAAATAACTGCTTGCTGCAGGGGTTGTTCTGCTTTCCTTTGCTGGATTAATTGACATGCAGCTGGGTACATCAAGAGCAAAGAGAATATTTTGATGTTTTTAGCAAGTGTTCCATACCATGAATGCTGGAAACAATGACTTTTGGAGGCACAGACAGGTACAGACGGTCACGTCTGCTTCACTTGTGTGCCTACTGCTGGCTGCAGGCCAGAACCATTTAAATGCATTAGCTCAGAGCTGTACATATGCTGAATGAGACTATTCAGTTCCTGGAAAAGAGCTGGTTTGTGTCTTGCCATCAGCAAGGGCAGACATAGCAAAGATGTACTTGCCTACACCATTTCTGTCGGTGCAGCTGAAAACAGCATTGAGGCCCTTGAAGAGAATGTATGGCTTGGTTTTACAAATAGATTTTTTTACACAGATGGCTGGTTTCTGACTTTTTCTGACTGTTTCTGCCACAAATTAAGTCTCCTTAAGTGACTCTTGGTTCTGACAGAGAATATGACAATTTAGCCCAGTCAAGAGTAGCCACAAAAATTTGACATAAGCATAACTGTGTAACAGTACCTACCAAAGCTATACAATAAGTTTGTATTCTCCTTGGAACTCAAATGCCCTGAGTATTGTGGTGATAATAGCTACATTAGTATAAAAGCAGTCAGTGCACATATTTGAACAAGACTAAGGCTTGCTGAGCAGAAAGAGAATCAACTAAGAGACAGCAAAAGAAAGAAATGTTAAATGGCATAGTGCATCAGTGGAATGTATTTGGCCCAGCTAAAAAATGTATCTATATGAGGGAAGTACTTTAGCTACCTAATCTTCCTTCTATCCATCTCCTGCTCTTCATACATTTTCAACAGCAAAGAAAGTAAGGAATAAAATAAGGCATGGTTTGTGGGGGAAAAAAAATGGTAATATCTGTTACTAGAGCGACTGATAAAGTTGGAAAAATACATAAGCTTTCAAGCACACTAGGACTTTTTTAACATTGGCATTATTTTATTTCCTGAAATAAACCTATATGGTAACAGAGTTTATTTCAAGGCTGATAGCACAAAGATAGATAAAATTATGCTATGACATTTTGTCTGAAGTAGCACCCTCTGTAGACAAAAATCTCATACTTCACAGGGAAAGGAGTTTTGCAGGTCAACCTTTATCCGTAGAATATAGGTCTGGCCTTGCACTGGAAAAGAACAAAACCTACACAGCCGTCAAAGTTGTCAGTGGGTTTCTATTAAATAAGACAGCCTGAAATCTATCCATTTTGCTCCTGCAGAGCCAAATTTATAAGTCAAATGAGCACAAGCTACTCCACTTGAAGATCTCAGAGGATGTATTCAGTACTGGCACGCATGATGATCACCTCTGAAAAAGTATTCCAATACTTCCCAATATTAATTACCTTTTCTTCAGACTGAACTGGAACCATAAAGGGTAGAGAAGCAGAAACAACAAGACCACCCTACCATATCCAGCTGTGGTAAGAATTTGGCCACTACCATTCCTAATAGAAATAAACACTGTCTTTTTTCAGTGAGTCAAATAGCAGGAATGGATCTGGCAAAATATCTGTAGCAAATAACATATCCAGAGATTTGTACAAGCCAAAAGAAAACACCTATTTCAATGGGTCTGCATAAACGAAAAATGCCTGGTGTTTACTTCTGGCAGCTGGCTGCTACTGCTGCCAGACTCGTGAAAATTCTTGGTGAGACAACTGCCACCCCTGTGGGTTTAGTAGCTGTGCTTCAATGCACCGGGCTGGGATTTTCTTGGGCAGCAGCAGTGGGTTTTGATCTTGCAGCCTAGGCTGATAGAGTCAAAGAGGTTTCTCCTGGCATGGCAATGGTGTAGGATAGATTGGCATTGTATATTCGGACTGCAAGGAAAAGATACAATGGTGATTGAACTGTGTAAAAAAAAAATTATCTTTCTGCTGCTGTCATGATACCAACTTTGTCCCAGAATGAAAAATGATGGATAAGGAAAGTAATCTGCCCTGCACTGCCTGAGGTGATGCTAATACCATTGCATTTCTCATAGAGCCCTGGCAGCACCAAGTGTTTGTCTGTTCCATTCATAACCTTCACAAGCAAATCCAGTGCTGCAACATGCTCTTCAAACTACCTAGAAACTTGTTGCCAATTTTCAAATAACCAATGCAGAGTGATCACTGCCTCAGTACTGTCTGTGTGAAAGACAGCATGTGAATCCCTCCAGCATGATGATGAGCAAAAGTCAAGCTTAGATTTGTAACTTAGGTTTTAAAGACAAGCTTAGGTATGAAGCCTGGTCTTCATATCTGGATTCTTACCTACTAGTGAGGTCAGTTCATTTTGGGATGGCTAAATGATTGGCAAAGGCAATGCTTGATCTCTGTGGCAGAGCAGGCATTCTTTCCTCAACATCAGATCTCCACACCTGGGCTAGCTACCTTCCCAATGTTAGTTTTTAACAATGCTTGACAAAGATTACTGCCACGATGTATTTTCACAACAGTCAGCACTTGGCTTTCATTGAAAACTTTAATTATTCAGCTGCACTGTAGGGATAAGGTGTTATATGACCTGGTGGACGTTCCTAGAAGTCACATTCATATAGGACTCTTCATTTGAGAACATGGAGTTTGCTTCTTGTGTCAGCAACTCTGCCACCCAAATATCATAGAATCATAGAACCATAAAATTATTTGAGTTGGAAGAGATCTTAAAGATCACCTAGTTTCAACTCCACTGCCACAAGCAGGATCATCTTCTACTACACCAGGTTTCTCAAAAACCCTGGCCTTGAACACTGCCAGAGATGGGGCATACACAGATTCCTGGGGCAACCTGTTACAGTACCTCACCTCCCCCACAGTAAAGCATTTTTTCCAAATATCTAGTCTTAACCTACACTCTTTCAGTTTAAAGCCATTCTCCCGTGTAAAAAGTCCTTCTCCTGTCTTCCTGTTGGCCCACTTCATGTCCTGGAAAGCTGCTCCAAAGTGTCCCTGGAGCCTTCTGTTCACCAGGCTGAACAACCCCAACCATCTCAGCCTGTCTTTGTAGGAGAGAAGATGTGCTCTGACCTTCTCATTGTCTTCATGGCCTCCTCTGGACTCACTCCAACAGGTCCATGTCTTTCCTGTGCTGGGCCCCCAGAGCTGGATGCAGGGTTCCAGGTGGGCTCTCACCAGAGCAGAGCAGAGGGGCAGAATCCCCTCCCTCCCCTGCTGCCCACGCTGCTTTGGATGCAGCCCAGGACACGTTTGGCTTTCTGGGCTGGGAGTGCCCATGGCTGGGTCATGTCCAGCCTCTCACCCACCAGCACCCCCAAGGCCTTCTCCCCAGGGCTGCTCTCCCTCTGTTCATCCCCCCAGCCTGCAATATGAAAATGGAAACAGGGATTATCTCCTTTTACAAAGGAAACTGAAGTGACAGTAAGTGTCCTGGTCAAATTGTCAGAGAAAGCTTGAGGTCAAGTAGGAGCTTCAATCATCTAAATCATAGCTCAAGTCCTTAAAACATGGATAGATTTCTATCAAAGTGTTTGCTTTCTTATGGTCTGCGATGTAAAAGAGTGAACTGTTTGGGAGTTTGTTTTGTTTTTTTTCTGAATACCTAAAGACATTATGTACATGACTCTGTCAAGAGATGTTATTTTACATTGTGGTCTGTTTTCAGTAATGTCTACTGTCAGGTACAGCAGCAACTGAGTATCATTACCTATTACATCTACAGAGTAATGTTTTATTTTTTTAATCTGTGTGATATTTTAATTCATGTGTTATTGCAAACACATAAGAAAATAGACTCAGATTTATTTTTTTTATAAATATGCATATATGGCAAATAATAGGTTACTCGAAAATAGAGGAATAACTGCTTGCAGAATCATGCTTGTATTCTGTCATCCACATTATCTCATTTTTTGAGAAACAAACAAAATTATCATAATTGTTCATTCCTTTCATACCTTACCCTTTTCCATTACCATCACTGTCACTATTCACCTAAATGATAATGGTCTCTTCTGGTTTTGGCTCATTGCAAACCTCCTCTGGTTGAAAAACAAAATCTACTCTTCAGAATGTTTCAAATACTTCTGCCTGAAATGCCATTTTATGCTGCTCAACATCATGCAAATTATATTGGAGATCTTCTCATACAGTGGATTATGCAGGCTTGTCACATTGTGAGAGTCTCAGTCAGAGAGAAAGTTTGCCTTAAGAGCAAGGAGAAAATATTTATCTTGATAGAGAGAGACAAAAGGACAGTTTGTTTAAGAAAAGCTTTATCGGAAAGGTTTCTTAATGAAGCTAGTTTTGTACAAATGAAGTCAGAATAAAAATAAAGTAAAATAGTTTGGCATATCCTTATCTTTTCACCATCCTTGATGAATATTATCACTGCTTTCATTTGGGCAATTCATGACTCACGGTCTAAGTGAATATCCTTGCATGTTATTCACCATGTTTGCCTTCTGAATAAAACCAGTTTAAAATATCCTAGGACTTTTTCAACAGTATGATATGTTCTCTTAAGAATGTGACATTAGAGTCAGCCAGAGTGCATATTTTTTGTTTATTTTGCTTTTTCTGGTAATCAGGAGTTCCATTCTTGCATGTTTGCTATTTTGAGAGACCTGGCTGGTCCTGCTGAGCTGCCATTGAAGCAAGTGGGAAAGCTACAAGAAACTTGCATTCCTTGAGGAATATACCATGGCATCTCTACAGAACAGAGGCTTCCAGTAATGGAAGCTGGAGCTGATACAAAAACTGTAACCTATGTCCTGGTTATGGTTACAGAGAAAAGGGGGTGGAGCTTTTTGGGATTTTCAATTTCATGCTACCTATGTCATTGGTGGGGACAAGGTTTCATCAGGAAAAAACAAGCGCCAGAAATTCACCATCTTGCCTGGCTCTCTTCAGAGAGAAGGGGTTGGGATCAGCTGGAGGCCCCAGCCTCCTCTCTGGCACCACTCTGCCCTCCACTCCTCCAAGCCCAGCAGAGCGTGTGCCCCCAGGGCTGAGGCGAGCTGGACGAGCACTGCTGAGCACAGCTGGGCACACTGATCCAGGAATACAGCAGGCAGACCACCCAGCACAGGTGATCTGGCTCCCAAGGGGGTTGTTTTGTCCCAGTTCATTGTAGTATGTTTTGGGGTTTTTTTTCAGACTTGGGGTCCAGGAAGGATTTTAAGCCATGAGAGCTCTGTATGTTTTGGGGTCTTTGTCTGGAAACCACATGGGCAGCGCTGCTTTTGGGAAGCCTCTTTTTTTGTTCCCAGTGGTGAATAACTTTTTGTGGGTGCCTCTCTCTTGTATAAACTTTTTGCCATTAATACTCCAGTGGTTATCACAAATTTAGTAAGTTGTTATTCCAATTTATATTATCTCCTCATTACTCCTCCATTATTGGAATGGGTGGGGCAAAAGGGTGGGGCTTGTATGAAATTCACTTCCCTGCTGATTGTTAAAAACAGCACACCGTAGTAAGTGCTGCAAGAAAATTAAGGGTAAGTCCAGCACCTCGCTTTACACAAATTCCATCTGTTAAGACTGGGACATCTTCAAAACAGCATTACTGTCAACCTCTCTGAATATACCATGGCTATCATTAGCAACTTGCAATTTAACTGATCAGATGGGGATGTTAAGATGGAGCTGCCTTAAGAATGTCATTAAAAAGTTTAAATAAGAAGTTTGATCCTGGTGACTTTTTTTTCCTTCTTACTCCTTATATGTCATAAGCTGGTTTAATTAATTGGATGAAGGTTTATGTCACTATGTCATGTTGTTAATATCACCTTGTTGAAATACACAGACCACAGAAGGGCTTGGCAGGCAAGGAATAATTCTATTTTCTTGACTTACAGGCATTTCCTAAAAGATCATCAGGTAATCAGCCAGAAGCCAGTGAGCTGCTCTGAGATGAGGGACTACTAGGGGCTAACATAGATTCAATGCAAAAATATCAAAAGACAGAAACAAAACTTCCAAGGGAAATGCAAGTTTAACCATCAAATTTCCAAGTTACACTTTAATGCATAAATGCTTTTCTTTCAAATGAGTTGCATTTCAGATTATTACAGTTTGTTGAAAATGTTGTCCTGCTGTTCTCTGCTCATTTTTCTAACAGTCAAAGAAGTTGAGAAATGTTTGAACTGAGCCATCAAGATTCTGACCACCCCTTTTACTGAGGTTTTGCTCTGCATTTAAGGATCATATTGAACCATGATAGGCAAGAGATGACAAATCACAATAGGGAAGATATTATCTGCTACAATACTTCAATATAACATTAAGAACAGTGATTTTACTCCTGTGCTTTACATTTCTCTGATAAGACACAGGTAGTGAAAGGAGTCTTGATGATTTTAT
This sequence comes from Urocynchramus pylzowi, assembly GCA_013397555.1. Classification (NCBI taxonomy): domain Eukaryota; kingdom Metazoa; phylum Chordata; class Aves; order Passeriformes; family Fringillidae; genus Urocynchramus; species Urocynchramus pylzowi. The sequence goes on along the minus strand of VZRH01000396.1, from coordinate 403,336 downwards.
GGCACAAATTATTCCTGGTGTACAGATTGTTAGAACTGGTCAATCTCTCTTGATGGCATCAGCTTTGAATGGACCCCACCATTAGGTCTGTACACATATATGGGAGTCACTTCCATTAGGCAACGTGTGGGAAATCAAGTCTGTGATTTAAAAGAAATTAATGTTTTTGCTTCATTCCCTAGCTCAGCTGGCAGACAACCACTTGCTTTGACAGATCAAGGAGCTGAGGTGCAGCTTGATTATTAGCACCTCTTCCCACAGGAGCACATTGTGAGGTGAGCTTGGCTGAAGTACAAAGCCATGCTTTGCCTATAAAGCCTGTTCCCCCATTGCCCAGTTTTGGCCAGGAGACAGAGATTATTCTGTACCACCTCAGGTCATTGCAGTGGCAGAGGGAAGGGACTCTTTGGACTTCTGAGAAAAAGTGTGTGGGTTTTGGTTAAACAAACTTGGCAGGACAAGGGAAGACATCTGCCACAGTTTCATTGTCTTGGATCCCCGGTGAGGGTTTTTGCCTGTGAATCACCCTCTCTTTTGTATACTTTTAAAATTAATTTTATTTCTGTTACTTTTTGCTTTCTTATCTCATTGCTGTTGAGAGTAAATTGTTCTTACCTCAACCTGTGATCTTCACCTTTTTACTTCCAATTCTCATCTCTATCCTACTGGAGCGGGAAGTGGGAGGGGAAGCAAGAGATAAGCATGTGAATCCTTGTTGAAGATGCCATAGTTCAGAAGGAAAGTTCTGCCATCTCCTTGAGGTTTCCATGCTGGAGCTACGATTTCAGGTGGAGAGAGGAGACAACAGGAGGATAGAAATAGAATGAGTCTAAACAAATGCAAAATTATTTTTGTAAAGGACTCTCCTATTTTAAAATATTACAACTTTTCAGCAATTAAATCACAGAATCATATATGTTGGGTTGGAAGGGGCCATCAAGGATCATCAAATCTATGGCCTGCAAAGCACCATCCCCAAGAATCACATTGTGTGCCCAAGAGTATTGTTAAAATGCTTCTTGAATTCTGTCAGACCAACAGAACTTGAACTCTGTCAGGAAGCCCTTAGACCACCTTCCCTGCAGGAAGTGCTCAACCACTCCCTGGGTGAAAAACCTTTTTCTAATATCCAGCCTACACCTGCCGTGACACAACTTTAAGCCATTGCCTCAGGTCCTGTCACTGGCCACCACAGAGAAGAGATCAGTGCCTGCCCCTCCTCTTCCCTTCATGAGGAAGTTGTAACTGCAATGAGGTCTCCTCTCAGTCTCCTCTTCTCCAGCCTGAATAGCCAAGTGACCCCAACCACTCCTCATACTGCTTCTCCTTAAGTGCCTTCACCATCTTGGTTTCCCTCCTTTGGAGGCTCTCTAATAGCTTAGTGTCTTTGTGATAAAACTGCCCCCAGCACTCGAGGTGAGGCTGCCCCTGTGCAGAGCAGAGTGGGACAATCCCCTCTCTTGCCTGGCTGGTGATGCTGTGCCTGATGCATCCCAAGACAGAGCTGGCCCTCCTGGCTGCCAGGGCACTGCTGACTCATGTTCAACTTGCCCTTGAACAGGTCTCCTTCCATGGCACTGCTATCCATTTTCTCATTCCCAGGCGGTCCATACACCCAGGACTGCCCCACCCAGATGCAGAATCCAGCACTTTCCCTTGTTAAACTTAAAGACCAAAAGAAAATTATTTTTTTTAATTAGGCAGTACCTAATTCTATTTACAGTTTTTGACACTGACTTTAACACATCCAAGGAAACAATGGTCTATTTACTGTCAGAAAGAGGGGCTTTTAGCCAAACAATGTTTCTCTAATTAATATAAAAGCGTGCCCAAACTTTTAGACCGGTGTCATTAAAAAGCAACTTGCAAATGTTATAGCTGCCATTTAAAGATGCTTAACTGGATATTGGTGTTGTTTTTCTCTGTGCTGTTCTTGTGTTTGTCTCCTTAGGGCTCGGTGTGTGTATGTGAGCATTTGTCTTTCCAAAAGAAAAAATTCCAAAATATAGACAACAGAGCCTAAGGATATTTATGTTTAGAATAAAGGGGTTTGTGGCACAGTTTCTTCTTATGTAACTCAGCAGCTGGCAGGAGTTCAGCAATAAGATGAATTCCCAGTTCGCTTGAAATCACTTGCTTTTTCAGGCAAGGTACCTTAGTGGAATTGGACCTAAATCCAATAACCACACCATATGGTTTTGCCATAAAGATCTGTCAGTGTTTGATAATGAAACACATAAGGATTACACTGTTTTACCAGGATCATTAATCTGATTGGGAGTTATGTATTTAAATATCTCTGAACCTCTGAACCTAGAACACCAGCCTTAATCATAATATGTTGTTACAAGTGTTGAGTCACAGCGAGATGGCTGCATTTTGGTAAATCATGTTCTCCAGAGGCTTGTGGGGCATGTTAAAATCAATTACAGTTCCTCTGAAAAACTTCAGGTTCCATTCAACACCTCTAAAGCAAACATTTATGTGAAGCATGGGACTGGTTAGACATCATTTTTACACTATAGGGAAGACAAGCTGCCACCTTCAAGGACTGTATAGGAGAAACTACAGCCATTTTCTGCCAGGAGCTTAGCACCATCAGCCCACCTCCTAAGCATCTCAGCAAACCATAGGATATACATAAACATCAGCCCTTTGGATGAGGCAGATATGGAAATACAGGTACTTTCCTCATTCTCTCCAGGAGATTGGACAACCATTTCTTAAAGTGAGAAAGTACTGACCTCTCTCAGAAGGAGCACAGTGTCTCTTTGAGCTCTGTTCTGTGGGGACCCAAATTCACCATTGCTTCCCGCCTGGAAAAGAAGCTGCTGGTGCATGGTTACCATTTGAACACAGATGCCTGAAAAGGCGAGGTTAAGCAAAAACACAGTGAAGAGATGAAGCCAGAACTGCTCCTCCGGCAGCTTCAGTGACACTGTTCTCCTTCTGCCAACTTTTCTGGAGGCTGGCAGCAAGGACTGGACCAAGTTCACCAGCAGTGTCATCAGGGTTTGGTAGCTGGCCTGCTGGTAGATGCCCTCCTCATGATCCAGGAGAGGCCCTGCCTAGCCATGCAGGAATGACATGCCTTAAATCCAGGTATAACAAGTCCTCTGAAGCTTGTTAATGGAAACAGACATAGTTGATAAGTAGAGGGCCTGGAATTCAGACAAAGCTGTACTGTTGCAGTTCAACAAATAATATGCTACCTGAACTGTTGAAGAGGAACTGTGTGCACTTCTGGTGTGCACAAAAGGGGGTTCAAATAAGCTAAATTATATCAAGTTTGCAAAGGGCATGCTTACCCCTTCACTAACCATGGCCTAGTGCTTCTTGCACTATTGTCATCTACAGTTGTATCACTGTAGGCTTTAGCACTTAGGAACACAGCTGTCTTCAGAAGGAATTGTCTGTGAACTTTTGGGAAGTGCTCCTGACACTTCTTCTGGGTGTACAATACTTTCCCAGCTACTGATAGCAGTGGATAACCTGGGAGAAGCATGGATGCTTCTGGAATCTGTGCCCCTGTCAGTATGAAATATATATGTAAGAGAGCATCTGAGAAGCAACCAGAAAGACAAAAACAAGACAGCCAAACCACACAGGGGAAAGCTCTTGCGCAGGTAAAGGAATGAAAACCACTGGATTGAAGACCAAAATGAGTATTACAGATTTCAGTGGTTGTAGTTCCTTAATATAATACAAGAACGAAACTGCCAGGAAATGCAGTCATATTTTGGCAATGAACCAGCCTCTCACACACTATATCATATGCTGTCAGTACAGAAAGAACTACCCTGAATCAAAGGGCTAATTGCAAGCAAAACCTGACAAGAGAAGGGACAGGGTAGCAGTAAGCAGTAGATTTCTGGCTGCAAGAAGACAAGTTATGATATTGTTCTCTTTGCCCTCTTTCAACAGAAACAAACTAGAATTGTTTGATGAGGAAAGAAAGGCAACTGGTCTAAAAGTGACAGGAAAAAAGAGGTGTCTCCCCATACTGCACTTCCTCAACCTGTGGAATTAGCTGCTGAAACATCTCCCTCAGACTGACCAGAAAGACAGATTAAATATCATCAAAAATCTGAAGTATTTCTATATCTAATTAAAAAAAAAAAAAACCAAAAACCTATATATAACTACATGATAGAGGACAAAAATTATTTATGAAAATAATAAAACCACTTATGCCTTGGCATGTAAACTGGCATTCTAAGTAGGACACAGAAATTTCTTTTTATATCTGGTCATTGAGAAACTGAGGTTTCTTGCACCTTTAGCTGAAGCAACATCTCTAGTCACAGTCAGACATGAAATTTTGGGCTAAAAATAGTATTATTGCCATTAATTCCATCTGATCTTCATCTGTTTCACTGAGTTTATCCCCCAATACAAAAATTCTAAAACAGTAAAAATACTACTCACAATTTCCTCAGGGCTAAACATTCCTTCCTAAGGGAACAAACAAGCATAGTCAGCTCAAGTCAGCATTAGGGCAGTAGGTGCTTTTTTAATTTACAGTCACCTTGAATTTTTTAGAAGAAGGGAAGAGAATGGTACCTTAATGTTTCCTTAAAAGACATATGCAGTCCTAAAATAAGGATCTTAGGCTCAGTGTCTGTATGAAAAGTTGAAGCCATTTAACTCAGTAAGTTTGAGCTTGCTATATCTGTACCAGTTCTTATTGTGATTGCAGAGGCCTTCAATTAGCTGAACACTCTAAATAAACAAGAAAAATTAGTAAGATTACAAACCTAACATTAAATCATTTTTGGTTACCTATTAATATTAACAACTGCAGAGATGTATCTTCTCAGCTGAGATGTAGTTGATCTGGGTCAGCCAACTTATAACTTCTTCACCTTTTGAACTTTGAAGTAACATGTCAGTTTATGACTGTATGTTTATTTCAGTCATAAAGTAAGAAGCACATGGCTCATCCAAAATACAGTTTCAGGGCTTCAGGTTTTAGAACTGCTAATTCTGTTAATTAAATGCTAATTTTTCAATTAGCTCTGCCTAACAGGGGAATAACGTTTTTCCTGGGATACATTGATAAACACCTCAAGCATAAGACAGAGATGAATGTTTTCTTCCTTAGAATGAGAAGATTGTGGAAAAGTTGCATGCTTTAATCTGCTAGCTATTCTCTTTTGAGGCAGCCTCAGCACACTTAGTTCTCCTTGTTGCAAGGGCACACGGCAGGCTCATTTCCAACTTACTGTCCACCTGCACCCCACTTGTGCTAAATCTGCTTGGTAAGCACGAGTGTATTATTCTAAACTGCTAGGGCTAAACATTCTTACCCATACTTCCATTCAGGCAACTAAAATGGCAATCATCCATGTCACTGAAAAAAAGAGAAATTGAGGACAGTAGGAAAAATGAAAAGGTGATACACTGAAATAGCTGGCAAATTCAGTCAGTAATTCTACAAAATGGAGTTTAGACAGACCAATGACAGTTTAGGCATCTGCTATGCAAGTTCTTATCCCTGGACAAATTGCAGAGATTTCCTTCTTATTCTGGAAAGCAGAATGGCTATGTGGGAGGATGTATTTCATTTCAGCCCAATTGCAAGAGAACTACCACAAGATGTGAAAGCACCTGAGGAAATACAGTCTCCTGCTAGCCTGGAATGTCATGTTGCAGAGAAGCTAAATTGGTCAGAGGAATTGTGTCCTATTTCTATCTAGAAAGGAAGACTAGATGAGTCGATTGAGGCAGCTTTTTACCTGACTTGTTTTCCTTAGGATAATTTGTACACAACCAGGTGAGGTGGAGCTGCTGGCCCAGTCCAACTGGGAGTATCTCAAAAGCTGCCCTAAGATTATCTGGTACCCTTTATAAAGGTCTGAAATATTTCCCCTTCCTTGTTCTTCTCCAGCACACCTGAAGATGTAGCAGCAGTTGTATGTTCAGCTCACTCCCTGCTGTTGGCAGGTCTGTCCCTATCCCTTTCTCTTCAGTGTCCCTGAGCTGTGGAAAGGGAGACAAGAAAATATCTAACATTTAGAAACAAATTTGCATGAGCATAAATGACTGCATACTACATTTGGGCTACCGTCCATGTGGTAGTAAACTTCCATAAGGGAAAACCAACAAGTTTGTACTATCATTGGGTCACGGCTGAGGATGAAAAAGCAAGGCCAGCTCTTCTTCCCAGTCCAGACTCCAGAGGTCCGCTGCTTAAAAGATAACAAGATACCTATTACAACATAATCTTAATTCCCCTCATGCTAGTCATACCAATGAACACACCTAATTTGTCTAATTTTTCTTGGATCTTATGTAGATTTCATGTGTGATTTTTGACTGGACTGCAAAACCTTTATAGTTTTTAGATTAGATTAGATTTTACCTATTTTCCTTACAGCATTCCAGATATGCCTCACCAGGGCTGAGTAGAGGATCAGTATCATCTCCCTCAGCCTGCAGGCAATGCTCTTCCTAATGCACCCCAGGATCCCATTGGCCTTCTTGGCCCCAGGACACACTGCTGGCTCATGGACAGCTTGTTGTCCACCAGGACCCCCAGGTCCTTCTCCACAGAGCTGCTTCCCAGCAGGTCACCCCCAGCCTGTGCTGGTGCCTGGGGTTGTTCCTCCCCAGGAGCAGGACCCTGCACTTGCCTCTGTTGGATTTCAGATGCTTCTTCTCTGCCCAACTCTCCAGCCTGTCCAGGTCTCACTGAATGGCAGCCCAGCCTCTGGGGTGTTGGTCACTCCTCCTGGCTCTGCATTTCCAGGGAACTTGCTGAGGGGACACTCTGTCCCTGCCTCCAGGTCAGTGATGAATAAGTTGAACAAGACTGAACCCAGAACTGACCCTGAGGAACCCCAGCAGCTACAGGCCTCCAGCTACTCCCTGTGCCACTGGTCACAGCTCTCTGAGCTCTGACATTCAGCCAGCTCCCAATTCACCTCACTGTCCTCTCAGCTACACACTTCCTGAGCTACCTATGAGCTTGTAGGGGAAACACTGTCAAAAGTTTTGCTGAAGTCAAGATGTCCCCACTGTTCACTTCTCCCCTATCCCCGCAAACCATATGTAGTTTTGACAAAGCCTTCATTCAGAGACTTTTTTCCTGAGTTGAAACCAAATTAGAGAAAACTCATGAGAAACATATGGAATTGTTTGATAGCTGGTTTTGTATTGCACATTTCTATTCCTGTCCAGCTCTGTTTTGCTCCAAAGGATTTCTCATGCCTTGATCTGTACAGATATTCAGGTCACAAGCTATGTCCTGGCTTTGCCATTCACTGTTGTGAAATACTTCTCTTTCCTGGAGAAAATGACATTCAGATGGTGCCACAGTACCTATCTTAGTGAAATTAACAGATCAACATGTTGTTGTTGTTGTTGTTGTTGTTGTTGTTGTTGTTGTTGTTGTTGTTGTTGTTGTTATGACTGATGATTTACAATTCTTAAAATTATAATCAATAACAATAACTAATTGCTACTAACAGCTGCTTACCAAGTTGGTTCACTTTGGATTTATATGGAGCAGAGATCTTAACCCATGCCTTGTCCTCAATTACAAATTTGCACTGCAGTTTGTAGCATGATAAGCCACCATTTGCAAGGTGGAAATTTCTTGGCTGGCAAGTGTGAAAGTGTGCTAGAAGGATGTGCTACACTTTTGAGAGGAATACACAGCCTGCTCACATAAGAGCAACCAAAACTTCATGAGTTCAAAATGAATTAGTGCATGGAGAGTTGTTGATTTCTGCCCCTAGACTACAGTTGACTAAGGGCTTCCACAATCCCAAATTTCATCCCAGAGTAAAAAAACCTGCACATGGTACCTATGTCTGCCGGGCAGTGTTAGACAAAGTGCTGCAGCACTTACACAATCTGAAATGTGAAAGCAGGCATTTGCAAACCCCACTGTTTTTCTATTCCTCATAAGAGGAAAAGAAAAAATACATGATCATTTCAAACAGCTTAATATTTTTAGACAATCAAGTTTTTCTTTCAAGGTTCACTTGGAATTCTAGTTCTATACATTCCAGCAGTTTTTTTTTCTGACACTTCTGTTAAAATCTAAAGACAGCTCCTATCCAAGGATAATTTCAGTTTCTGAGTTACAGACATTTTCTCTACATAGTAGAGCAATGAATCAAAGTATTTAAATTCAGACTGCTGTAATATTTCACAATCCTGCCACAGGGGCGGGAACACAGTAGCCAAACTGTAAACAGTTCTGTTTCCTTGCAGTCCTGTTAAACATCATACAAGCACTTACATCTCTCTTTAACATTGGAGCCCATAGAACAAACCACAGATGTAAACCTAAGTTGTGTATAAACATTTTCAGGACTGAAATCTGGTGGTTTAACTTCAAAAGTGCATGTATTTTAGGTGAGCTCTTAAGCCTCATGGAGCAGCAATTCTTTGAATGTATTTTTCCTCCAAAGGAAAATAAAGGTCTACTTTCTTTCTCCTTTTTTCACTCCCCTTTATTAAGTTACAAAACAAAGAAGGTATAGCAACGCCAGACTATTTGGAAATCTAGGCCAGGAAAATCTATTGGACAGCTTAGCTGCTTTCTTACTGCACTTCTTCAGTAGATTATTATCATCATCATCATCCTCATCATCATCATCATCATCATCATCATCATCATCATCATTGTTATTATATTAGTTACTCTAGGCAAGTAGCCAAATGAGGATCTTAACAAGTTAATTTTCAAATATTCTTAAGAGCACAGACAACTCATGGTATATTTTTATCCTGGAAATGAAAACTCTTACTGATCAATTTTACTTCACTGTAACACAATTTACAAAAAAAAATATGAGAGAAAACTTTGCCTGACAAACTTAATTATAGTCTTTTTTTGAGAAGAAAATGTTTTTTATATCACCTACCTGAAGTTTTGCTACTGCACACAGGAAGGACTACCCCAGTATGCCTTACCCATGGATAGAAACAAATCTGTATAACAGAATATGGCTTGATTGAACACTACTTACCTGCAGCTAAGTAGTGTATGTCTTCCTACAAGCAGTCTTCAATCTCTGGGTTGATATCTGCATGAAAAAAAACAATGTTATTCTTCCTCTCATCTGTGCTTTCAGAAGAGCATAGCCTATTACTACTTTCAGCACTATTCATCCCTGCAGCAAGTAACTTCCCTGTTCCAGTCTCAGGTTGTGTCTGAATCACACGTTTACTTACCTCCAGATGTTTGTAGTGTCATAAGCACCATGCCAAATTTGATTTCTGCACCACAGACCAGCCAGAAATTATTTAGGTTTTGCCCACTCTTCAATGTTTAATCAGTTGCATTATCAGTCACACCCACATCATTATGACTCAAAAGTGTCTCCCACTCAGAACCAAAACTCCTTTAGAAGAAACCCAGGAAAACAAATATGATCCAAACAGATCTGAACAAGTATCTCTCTGCATGTATTAAGGAAATCCATGAAGAAAAGGTATATCACACTTCCATGTGAAAGCTGAGCAAAATATCTTTGAGCAAAACCTCTGGCATGGAGCCACAGCATATGTTAGGAATCCTTTTCATCTCAACAAAACAGGTAATGTTTTCAGCTGACATTTTTTCCCACTCAACATGTAAAAAAAGCTACTTTATTTTGCTACAGTAGCTGTCAACATCAGAATATTTTGTCATTTTTGCTTTTAATTCTGCTGAAATTTTGAATGTTTTTAACTACATAAAATGCAGGTCCTTTTAAAAGTATATCCTGGTATTTATCATTCTCTAAATAGGCCTTCTCATAGAATTTTGCAGTACTATAGAGAGAATGACATAAGAGCTTTACAGGTCAGAATAATTAGTTTATGTGGATCAGTTTAAATTGGATTTCCCCATTGCCATTGTTGTTCCAGTAACATTCATGGGAGAAGATACTTTGTACTAGACTCAGTTCAGGCTGACCAGCATCCTGAGCCCTGTGGCTACATTCAAACATCTTTTAAAAAGGCATTAACCTTAAACTAAGAGTGAAGGCTCTGGACTTCCTTCCAAAGTGACATGATTATAGAGGGCCACCTTTCTTTTGCAGTTTTTCTCAAATCCCTTAAAGCCCCATGAGTGGAGCACAGTACAAAAGCACCCCAGGCAGATATCTAGCCATGCCAGTTTCTTCATGGTCCCATGCTCACATGACTCTGCTGTTTGGAGAGCTATAGGGTTATGAATTAGTGCATCTGCACTAATTCATAACCCTAGTTTTGAGGAAAACTAAAAACCCTAACTAAAACTAAATCCTAGTTTTGAGGAAAACTAAAAACCCTAACTAAAACTAAACCCTAGTTTTGAGGAAAACCCAAAGTGTTTTTCCACCTTGAAGAACTGACATGCTGGAAAATCATGGTCTTGGTGTACTTTGGAGGTATATCTCTGCCCCTGAGGGGCTCAGAAGTCAAGAAGTATGGAACAGGTTAAGTGACCATATTTTCACACTCAAATACTCTTTGTAGGAGCTGGGATCATAGAATCACAAAATTATTTGGATTGGAAGGGACCTTAAAGATCATATAGTTCCAACACCCCTGCCAGGGCCAGGGACAGCTTCCCCTAGGTCCGGCTTGTCAGTTTTTGTTCCATCCTGTGGCAAAATGGTTTGACCAAAGCACAGACTAACGTGTCACAAAGAGCAGATTGCTAGCATCAGGTCTTTGGAGAAACAGGTGGAAAGGAGTGCTTTTTTTGGTGAGTGTAAGAAGAAATGATTAAACAACACAGCTCTTGAGTGTAAGAGGAGATACAGGAAAGAAATGCTGATTGGCATAATGAAGGAGAGCACTTTTGCCCTCAAGAGCTCTACAAATGGAGGAAACAGCTTGGACCTAGTTTCAACATGACCAGGACAGCAGACATAATAATTCTCTTGCTTAATAGCTTTAAAAGCTCTATTTAATCTTATTTTCTCACTATTTCCTGCTCATGATCCTACTACCAGTTAGCTACACCTCTGACCCAGTAAAATAGTATTGCTATTGCAGAGATATTTAAGAAATGGCATTCTTTCTCTTCAGGATCAGACTGATTGTTAAAATTGCCTCTAAAGAAAATGTAAATGTACCCTGCAGTCTTGGCCAGGAGATTTGGTCAGTCTTGGCCAGGAGGTTTGGTCTGTTTAGTAAAATAGAGATTCTTATCGCTCTGTTTAAGTGTGGACAAACTGCATTCTCTCTGCAAAAATCCCAGTTCGTGCTAGGAGCTAGGATTTGTTCCCCTCCCTGTGGACAGTGATGGACACTGCACCTATTATTTTTGCAGGGCAGAAATGTGCCTTTTGGTGAATAACAAACCCAAAAAGAATCCCATCTGTTCATTTTTTAAAATCCAGCACTCTATTAATAGTGCTAAAGGAAACATTTTCCTGGTGGTTACGAAAAGAGGTTTAAAACTTTACAGGGAACACAAAATAGCTCCATTTCATTTTCCAGAGAACAGAAAGCATTTCAAATTCTAAGTTCACTGGGATTGTCAGTCATGTCTTTTCTGCTCTTTGAGTCTGCATGCATTGACATGGACAGCAGTATCTCCCTGTTAGTCTCCTCTTCCTTGTCTCCCTGTGTGCCAAGGGTTGACTGGAGCCAGAAAACAGGGTTCAAGAATGAAACCTGGTCCTTTGGTGCCAGCACGGCTCTGAAAATACAAAAGAAGACCCTGACACAAATGTCTTAATCTGTGTAGCATATGTATTGCCAAGGAAACAGTCAAGTCCCATGGGAATAACTATGAACAAGAACAGAGTCTGACCTAATTTATGTCAATCTGTGCATGAATGCTTTGCTCCAAGAATAACAAGAGCAAGACAGCAAATCTTTCAAGCAGTTACACCAAATTCCTGCAATAATCTGAAGATTTGAATGCTGTGGTTACAACATAAGAGCCAAACAGCAAGCTGTTAGACCGACCCCCTGTTAAGAAACAGGCTCTCTTGACAACTACACATCTCTCTGGGGCAAGGTAAAGAGAGGCAGCACCTTTAATTCACCAGGTCAGCTACCCCCTTGGAAACATTAGGACACACTACTGTCACAGATAGAAGACTCCTTCTTCTCCAAATGCAAATGCAGGATGAAGACATTGGTGCTCTCTGCTGCTGCAATGTATGAATGTATGAGCTCAGTTCCATGAAAATCCTTATCACCACCAAGAGAGGCAGCCACATCTCATGCTGCAGCCCACTGCAATTCTACAGACTTTCCTTGTGCTAGGTGAAGGACACATGCAGGTTTGCAATAGCTCGAGTCTGACAGTTTCTATGTGGGCATACAAAATTTTAAAGTGACAGAAATGTTGAAATGTTTTTTGGGTTTTTTTGAGGTTTTGGGTTTTTTTGTTTGTTTTTTGGTGGTTTTTTGTTTGGGTTTTTTTTTTGGGTTTTTTTGTTGGGTTTGTTTTTTTTTTTTTTTTTTTGGTTGGTTGGTTGGTTGGTTTTTTGGGGTTTGTTTGTTTGTTTGTTTGGGTTTTTTTGGTTTTTTGGGGTTTTTTTGGGAAAGCAACACGTAGAAAAGAAGACCTCTTCTTGCTACATATAACCTTGAAAATCAGACCATGTCACTGAGGTTCCTAAATGAAAGCTAAGTTCTTTGGAAAATGACTTCCCTTTTCCATTCTCTTCCCTCTTAAGCTTAACAACACAACAAAGCTTAACAACAGAACAAAATAAGATCAAAGCTGAGTCCTTGGCAGTTGGGCAATATTACAACACAACACAAAACTGAGTAATACAAGTTCCACCCTTGTTGCCTCTGTGACTGTGATCCTGGTTTGTGGCTTAAGGATCTGCATGCCAGATTTCTGAGGGTTTTAAAGGTAAACAATGAAGTGCAGCAAGGAAGTAAACATGCAGTGAGGAAGAGCTGTTATGAATGAATCCTTACTGGTTGAATTAGCATAACTAAGAAAATTTATCCCTACCCCTCCTGAAAATACATTTATAGAGGTATAGAATTATTCTCTGCTGCTGCTGCCTGTTAAAAAATGTCAGGATAAGGCAGCTGGGATGTGTCTTCCTAAAGGAAAGAAATTCTAATTCTTTCTTTCTTTCTTCTTTGGGTAATTGAAGAGCCTGGCTTTTTCCTGTAAGATGCTAACATGACTTTGCAAGCTCATTCCCCCAAATCCTTAAGCAAAAATTTGAGTTTATGATTCCAAGTTTCCTTACCCAACAGTGCATGTGAGCAGTTGTTGCTGGCAATGAGGCCTGTGTGGGCTTTCAGTAAAAAAGTTCCTGAAGTGCTTTTTGGATAGAGATGGATTAATGGACTGAGACTCCAAAGGTGAGTACAGATAAAACAGTCCTTGCATTTAGCAAATCTTTTAAATGAATTCTCACTCCCAGTTTTCCCTTTGGGTCCCATACAGCTTTTAGGTGCTCATTTAGTTCAGATGATGTTTTCCTATGTCCTGAACAAGCTTTTAGGAGAAAGTGATCACATGTACTTGTTGAGATTCTCATTCTTCAAGTGCCTCCAAACCTCAGCATCACTCTTTGCTGGAGTACCTGTCTAGTTTAGCCTTTCCAGAAAGCTTTATCTGTCAATGAATCTCAGAGCAGACCTCTGCAGTTCCCTGACCCGTCAGAATCAAACAGCTCCCAATCCACTTACCAGTATATTGTTACCTTTTGTTTCTTGATAGAAGTGTTTGATACTGTCAGAAAACACTAAAAAGTTGTAAAAAGCTCTATCTTCTGGAATATAGAGAAAATAGAGTTTATCTGTAAATGCATCTGTGAACCGTTCTTCACTTTTCGTTGCTGGTACTCATTTTGTATAAAACCTACAGGTCTATGCTTTGTCACATGGATACAAGCACACTGGGCTTTTCAGGTTTTGTGTGGGTTATTTTTTTGGACTGCACAGTGTAACTATTGTGTTTAATGCACAGCCTCTGGACTCTTCATAGCAAGTGGAAAATACTAGGTTTTCATCCACCTTAAAATATTTCCAAACCCTGAGAGAAGACAGCTTGAGATCATCAGACAGTAATATTCTTGTATGAAGGTTTGACCATCCCAACTGCTGATGACAGAAATCTGCAAATCAATGACAGTCTTAGACATCATGACATATTTTTTCTTTTTCTATTTTTCTTTTTCTTTACTAAGTCCAGAGGGCTTTCTTGAACCAGTCTGAAAACTGGCTCAACTCAGGGGAAGCTCCCTGTTATTTTCAAGAGATTTTTTTTCCCCATGATGAAACAGACATGTCCAAAGATGCCCTTCCCAATTCCAATATTTTTGGAGTTATCCATTCAATTGAGTTATCCTTAGCTGCCCCTGTGTAGACATGTGGGGAAATAATTACATTTTCAGCACCTTCAGTTGTCAAAATTTGCTTAGGTTTTCTTTAATTCTGCTATGAGAAGCTGACTTTTCTTGAATGCTACCAGACTTATGCTGAGACCAACAATCACTTTTTATGTGGATTTCCTCCCCAGTGCTCCTTTCTTTTTCTTGAACAAAACAATTGTAAGACTGGAATATAAAGCACATAAGAAGAGTCAAACTGGATCCCACCAAAGACCCATGTTATCCTGATTCCCACCCATGTACAAAGCCACATACTTTAGAAACCATGTAAGGTCAGGACAGAACTGCAATTATATTGCTCCAGAATATTATCACAGTTGTTAAGTTTTGTTGCTCTGGAAACACCATAAGCCACAAGCATTTCTGTATGAATTAGCCACCCTCCAGGTGGAACAGGATGAATTGTTTTCCATGAAATTGTCCTCTCCCCTTCTGAATCCAGGTAAAAATAAGCCTGCAAATATTTTGGAGGAAGGAGGCCCACCAGTCTCCCCTACATATTATGTGAAGAGTCATGTCCTTTCCTTTGTTATGAACATGCTACCCCTTGGTCTAATTTGGGGTGCCCTAATTATTTTAGTGTGAGAAATATTAATTTCCTTATTTACTTTCTATGTTCCTCTCAGGATAGACCTCAATCGTATTCCTGTCAGTCATCTCTCTGCTTAAACAATCCTGCTTTGTTCCACACCATCAAAATCCCAGTGTTATGCACATACAAATAACCACAGGGCCCTAATACCAGTTAGAGACTCTAAAAGCTACTATAGCACAAATACTACAGATAGAAAAATTTACAAAAATCAAAAGGAAAACTGATGAAATAAAATCTAACATTGTTCAAAAATAATATTACAAATAAATGAAGGAAACAAAAAAACATGGAGAGCATGCATTTCTACAACCTTCCCTTCAATGCAAGGCAAAGATCACACGGTTCTATTTGCATTTCAAAAGATGTACTTTTAGAAAAAATGTGTGGGGATGGCTGCAGATCAGAGAAGACATTAATGTTTCTCTACTTTACCAAAACCTCTGGTCACTGTGACAAAAAGTCACCTATGTACAGCTAAGCTTCAATAGAAAAGCTGACACTGTTCTAGGCTGAATGCATCAGTCTTAAGTGTCCCACTTTTCCCTCTAGTACACTATGTGGGATTTCAAGCACCTTGGAAACAGCAAAAAGTGAATCTCATTAATCATAAAATCCTCTTATGACTGGACTGACAGCTACTGTGAGAAATGTCAGCTTCACAAGACAGAGACACAGAGAAGAAGCTTGTAATGGAAAATCTGTCTCATCTGTAACTAGAACATCATGAATTAGAGGCAATAATTGGCCTTACAAGCAGAGAATAATGTCATCGTTATTCTTACTACTGTCACTTTAAATCTTGGTATTAGATGATGGCTCTAAGATGTTCACAGCTAAAAATTTCTGGCTTCAGTCCATGTGAAGAAGTTATCCCATGTCTATTTGAAGAGGAAACTGCAAACAGCCACCTCTACATAGGACCTCTATCTGGAGTGCAATTTCACTGTGAGAAACTGGCATGCTCTAGCTATGGCTAAGCATACGATGAAGTCAACATGAAACCCTGTGCACTATGAGTTTTTGATCTTTAAAAGGATGAAAACCTTAATTTTCCAGTTAGATTTTCACACACTGAGAATAGGCCCTATTACCTGGAAGAACAGAAAATCTGTTACCCAATCATACAAATTTTCTTTGTACAAGACCAACACTTCAAATAATTCAAATTCTTAACCCGACAAAAGGAAAAGTGAAGAAGTGTTTCAATTAAACTTTGTTAGCATCTCCAGTATTTCTACTGTGTGAAGTCTTCTGCATCTGTGGCACCTGAGCTGCTCCAAACTCTGTAAACTGAAAAACCTCGTGTTATATATATGTTACAAGTTCTTAAATGGAAGGAGTTAGGCACTGGAATAGGGATGGCATGACATGACATGACAGGATGTATTGTTTCTAATAGTAAATTTTTTCATTTTATTAGAACATACACTAGTGATACAGGAATTGTTGAGTGAACTTACAAGGCCTGTTTACACCAGCATTCATATTAAATGAGCATACATTTCTTCTTGCCTAGGAATCTACTTTCTGATTTGGTGCAGCAAAGACTTTAGCATAGATATGAAACACCAGAATCTACTTTTGGCAGATGTACACAGCAAAAAAAACATAACTCACTTCTGAAGAAAATGGCTTAAACTCCTCCTATTAACTGAGAATTTGGCTACAGAAATCAATAAAATGTTGGCCTCTTTTACAATACGGGGCATCGAGCTGATATCATCCTCACTTTAAGGCCAACTTCTAAGCTCTCTGGGTATGCCTCTCAAATTAATGTCTTTTTCCTTTGATGAAGCCCTTCATTAAACTGGGTCTGGACAAACTATCCAAATACAATTGTTCATGCTGAAAAGAGTCCAGATCCACACAGATACAGCCAGGATACATCTAAACTTGCCTGCAAAAAAATTAATGGGAATTAACAATGTAATCAGACCAGGATAGTGAAAAGTTAATTTAGAATAAATTTAGATGGTCAGGACTGAGGGATCACTTACCAAATGTTTGCTGTGATGTTTAGATAAATCTTATTTGTCCAGTGGGTGCAAACTTTTTTATCTCTGTCCCCCTCACCATCTTTTGTTTGGCCTGCTGCAAATCACTTCAGTTCTGGGTTGCTGGTGGTTTTTTTCTTTAACCATTTCCTACCCCATCAGTTTTCAAGTACTTTGGAAATAGATGTCATTTCTTAGTAAGAGGACTACGTCTGTCATCTCCCTTGGAATCTAAAGTCAGTGAACTGAATCATCATGGTTTTCCTGGAATTGCCAGGTACAGGGGAGATAGATAATTCCTTGAACTACCTGCAGGAAACTTGCTGTGTGAATTTCCAAACCAAGATGATGAGAAACATATTAACACCCTCTAGTCTCATCAGACTAGCGATAATAAATTAAGATAATATAGAAAACTATCTTCCACCCTCATCTGATAGCATCATTCTTTTTATTTCTGACAGGAAATAATACCTATTTTTTACCAAATGGACTATTACCTGACAATCTACGCTCATTTAGTTCAGATGACGTTTTCCTATGTCCTGAACAAGGCCAAACAGCACTTCTTTTCAAACTGAGTGATCTTCTTTCAGTAGTGAAGTAGCTGAAATCCAAGCAAGTCTGTACATAAAAAACTGAGAATCTAATGTAAAAGTCGATGAGGGGATTTAATAACAGTCAGCATCACAGTTACCAAATAATGAGTTCCTTTAAAATCAAATTGTATTCCACAAATAATAGGGAATCAAAAGTGGGTTTGTAACTTCCTTGCTTTTGTACTTTAATGGTTTTCCTCACTGAAATAAAAGGACTCCCCATCTGATGAAATGTAATTAACCACAAGGAAAATATGTTTTTTTTCAAATTCCAGAGAGTTGCCACTTAAGAGAAAAAGAAAAAGACTTCTGGCTAGCATTATAATGAACTTCATTAAAATCAAAGCAAGACAGAGCTGCACTGCACTGTGCTAGAGACCTCATCTCCAAGGCGGGCTCTGGCCTAGCCAACAACAAATGCAGTTAATAGGTTTTTGCTGGAATAAAGAGAAAATGTCACTGGCCAGGCAAGCTTGTTAAAGCAATCTAAGAGGAGACAGTGGCAGGACAGGCAGCACTGTGGTACTTTTAGTCTGCTCCACTGTGCAACTTCTCTTAAGCACTTTACAGAACAGTGACTTAAATCCACAGTGCATCTTCCTGTAGCAATGATTGGTGTGTATCCCAGGAAAGAGATAAAAAAGGTATTAATGAAGTAATTTTTTGATTGTGTTTCCTTTTATCTGAACAGTGTTTACAGTGGGTCAGACACTATCTAAATTAGGCCTGCAAACATATCATATTTCTTTCACTTTGGGAGAATTTGTGGTATGATAAGAAGGTGTGACTTGGGGCACCCAGTTACTGTAGGCTCCTTTGGAAGCCAAGATTGTCAAACCTGAATTCCTGAGATAGCATTGCTATCTATATAGTTAAAAGAAGAGTAATTTGTCCCATTTCTGCAAGTCTTGCCATTTGAGATTGCATAGCTGCAAACTGAAAAAATAAATCTATTTCCCAGATGAAAAGGCATTCTCCAAATTCTTTACTGAATGCATTTTCCTCAATGAAAGTATATTTTACAGCTGAAGTATAAACATCATTTCAAACAGAGGAGACAAAGTTGGAAGGTTTGGTCCCTGAAAGTACAGTCTATAATGTAGGGAGCCAAGGAAATGCCAAAACCCAGTCTGCCTCAGCATCTTAAGGAAACAGTCCACCTGGAGAAAAATTACTCTTCAGAATGGAGGGTGAGACATGAGGGAGCTGAATTACAGACTCACAACATGAGTTAAATGTAGCCATGGACAGAGGGATAGTGCCTGTTCAACATCAGGGAATTTTCCTTCTCCAAGCTTTTGCCTGTTTTTCTCACCTGAAAATGTTCCAACTAGGGCAACAGGTAACATAAGTAAAAAAGATGCCTTTTATAATGGCTGCCTCCACATTATGCTGCTTTGCTGGTGATTTTGTAAAAGGCTGAGGATATTCTGCTATAATACCCTTGTCAGAAAAGCTATGGGAAACCCAATCATGGACAGAACAGGGGTTTGTGGAAAAAAAAGAGCTCTTTGGTAGCATTCTTGAAAGAACATGCACATTACTGTCGCTGAAAATAGTCTACCCTTCTTCTCAGCTTCCTTTGTGGGCTCCCATCTCTTTGGAAAGCTAAATATAAGCTGTGTGGCTTTGCTCTTGCACACCTCTCAAAACCTGCTCATGCCCTAATATTTACCTCATGAAGTACCTTGAGAGCTGTGGCAGCTTCTCTGTACCCTTCAAAATTTCATTGTAGCAGGATTTCTAAGGATTGTTAAGACTGAGACTAGTCAGATGAGGGCATTTGTCCCATCTGCAGTCATTAACATCTACATAACTTCCACATTGTTCTCAGAACTCCCTTTTGCTGAGGTTCTTCCCAAGGTGAGCTGCAGGGATAACATAGCAATATTTGCCACACTAATGAAGTTGTCTACTTCTTTTGTGTCATCTTCTGCCTTGTCTGTCTATCCCTTGTGCTTAACACTCAAACTGGGTGTCTTCTGGGGCATGATGCTTTATTTTGGACTGCCCACACACAGCCACACAGCAAAAACATGGGCAAGGTTCTTAACCACAACATCCAGCAACTTTTTAATAGCAGGTCTGAATTTCAAATGTGGTTTGTGGTTGATCTGATTCCCTTCAGTCCTGAGATCAAATGGGATGTGGAAATGTGTGAAAGGGGTCTTGAAAAAGCACATGTGCACACAAACACACACACACAAATATCTATATATTGATGACATGCTAAAGGAGATAGATAATAACCCCAAATGTGCAGTGGATGCTTCCTCTCACTTTTCCATAATCCAGCACATACACCCATGTGAGACTCTGGGTAAATATTTCTAATCCAACTCTCTCCTTCCCTTCTCCTTTCCTCTGAGCTTGGCTAGTGCTCTGACCCACTGTGCCCAGGTGCTGCCAGATCACAAGTCTGCCTGCAGCTGGAGAGGGGTGAGCAGGCACAGCTAGCTAGGGGCAGCACACCCAGCTTTCTCCTCCCTTGCCCAACAGCAGAGATGCACTCTGCTGTTTGCAAGGAGAGACATGGCAGCAGGTAGGGAATTGTCCATTCCTGTGCTTCACAAACAAGGTAGGGAGGATATTCTGCTATGGGCTTCCATTGGTTTTGAAGTTCTGTTTGAGATCAGTGTGGAGACAGCCCCAGGCAGGGATTGATGGTGAAGCAAAAGAACCATTTTGCTCTGGGTGCACTAGCTGTGAGAACCAAAATAATAGCCACAAAGGGAGACACCATCCCTTAAGTCAGGCTGCAACTTCTAAAGTAGCTGGAGCATGGCCAGCAAGTCAGAGAGGACTGTAGAAAAGTGTTACAAATAACAAAGACCTGTGGAAAGTTCATATGACCAGGAATAAGGAGGCCAAGTCTATGAGTTGCAAGTGTTTTGTAACATGGATGAGGGTGTGTGTGAAGAGAAGACCCTGATGGTAGCCAAGCCTCCCTGCTGCTGGAAGTCAGACAAGGCAGACTTGACCCAGACTTTCAACCCCGACCACACTGGATTTTTTAGTGTTATTTTAACTGTCCTTTCTACTCTGGAGACAAGAAGGCAAGGAAGAATCAGATGCATATGACAAACTTGGATGATTTAAAGACCCTTGAGAAGAACTGAAACACACAAATTAAATTTTTCTAATTTGGACAAAACATTCAACAATCTCTTGTCAATAACATTGTCTCTTGGCAGTCTGTGGAAAGGAATCAAGATCTTCACAGTTCTCATTAAAGTTGGAGCCAGTTAATATGGTCTCAGAATTGTTTTGGTTTGTGGGTTGACTTGCAGTTGTTTGCCTTTTTTCTGTTTCTGGTTTTGTATGTGTATGGTGTGCTCAGCCTACTCCGCTGAGTCATAGTCTTACATCTGTGGCAAAAATCTTTTCACTAGAAAATGTTCTAGTTAACCTTTCTCATGGTATGAGGCTAAACTGCAGGCTTCGCTGTGTTCTGAAAAGCTGCTTCAAACTATTGTGGCTATTCTCCAATTTCTGGTTTTTCTCCAGAAGCATGATTCAGTTTTGATTTTTAAGACTTCTGAATTCCTCACAAAGTCATGCTCTGATATCAAAAAAAAGTATAAAAACTGTAATAATTGCCAGTAATGAAGGGAAGTGCTTGAATTAGCACAGAAAGTCAAACTGGCGTTTTTAACATATAAGCCAATCTACAGACAAGAGCAGACTTCCTGCTTTGTCTTTGTTAATTTTGGTAGAGAAGGTTATAGCTGAGGGTGTAATTAATAAAGTAGAGTTCTCCAAGTGCAATCAGAGATCCTGCTGTAGTTAGAGAACACTTGGGTTTTCATTAGCAATAGTACAAATGCAGAACAGAAAAGAGACAGAGATTCAGTTATAGAAAATATTGATGACTATGCAAAGTCTGCATTTAGAAGATCAAAGATACAAATTTATTAATAATTTTTGGGACTTATTTTTATGCAACTAAGCAGTTGTATGTGCAAAACGAAACTATTCCTTGCAATAGAGATAAATTACAAACAGTCTGCATTTTTCCCAATTTGCCTTACTAAACAAGCAAAAGTTATTTTCTGGACTCATAGGTGTTGCTTATTTAATAATGCATAGTCAAACAGACTTTCCTTAACACTGTCAAGACAGTGCTGCAGTAATAGAAAGTTTGTTAGTAATATATTGATGTTATAAATGCAGAGTATGTTTTCATTACCAAAGTAAATTCCTTTGGGTGTACAGCAACATAAGATGAATTCAGCATTAGAAAAATTTGTAAAAAAAAGATTTTGGGGCTTCTACCATCCTTCACAAAGCTGGTTTTGATTTGACATTACATTTGCCTAGTATCTTGGCTTACAGAGCAACAGAGCTGGTGGAGTGGTTAGACCAATGCCAGGGGCCCATGGTTTGACCTTCTGCAGGTTGCTAGGTAGTTGTTAGGGATGTAACACTGCCTAGATACAGTGCAGATGCCATTTCAAGTGGAATCTGTGCATTAATGAAAGAGGAAGTTAAACAATGAAAGATCTGAGGGACAGAAAGAGGATATGTGAGCCCAACATTTGGAGATGCAAAGCAAGCAGAATGCATTGGACTGCTGTGTGGTAATATGAGGGTGCATCACTATGCCCTAAACATAGTAAGAATGACTACAGGCTCGCTGGAAACTTACCCAGTAGCCTATGTCACTACTAGAAGTAAAATTGTAAAGCTAAAAAAAAAGCTTACAGACATAGGACATGTGAAATAATTTAGTCGAATGGTAATTCTCATTTAAAAAACAAAAGAATGAAGCTATGGACAACAAAAACCTGAACTTTAGCATGTGTAAAAAATTATCTCTTATCTTCAAGTCTTAAAGACACTAAAGCAACATCTTTAATCACCAACAATTTTATATTAAATAAGAATTTTCTAGGATGTAACAAAAACCCTGTTCATAAAGAAAAACGTAGCATAAACAAGCAGTTCCAACTTAAAAGTTTAAAACAAAGGGAAAACCTGTGAAGTGCTACTTGATGTAAGCAGTCAAAAGTTGAAAAAGTTGTGAGTTTAAAAATAGGAGCACTTTATTGTTATAGTCCAGCATGCAAAGACCTGCATATTGTTGCAGAGAATGTTATTTCTGATGGAAGTAACTTTCCAAAGTGTGTCATTAGACAAGTGAGATTTTTGAGCTGTAAAGCAAGTGGTTGTCAAGTGTTCAAGCCTATAGAACTGACACTGCTGGAGTGGTGAGACCATTATCAGAGGCCCATAGTCTGACCTTCATTGTGTTGCTAGGTAGTTGTTAGAGAGGTACCACTGCTCAGATAAAGCACAACTAGGCAGGTGTTATGGAAGAAAAAAACAAAACCTGCGGCTATTGGCAAAAAAGTAGCCATACATGTAAACTGATTCTAGAATATTTACTCCATGACTCACTACGCTCATCACTGAGCACTATGTCGGAGAGGTCCATGGGCCAAGAAAATGCCAACAGCCTGGAAGATGTCTTCCTGTTCCACCTCCACCCAAGAGGGAGGAGGGTGGCTACTCTGTGGGGCATCTGGTTATGGAGGACCTGCAGAGACAGCTGGGACCAAGCTCTCATAGCCAGAGCCACCACACTCAGCACCCTGCTCCTCTTGCCTGCTGAGAGCTCCTCTCCTTCCTGTCCACAGGAAAAGTGATGTACAGGTAACTGCTTTTACCTGACTTTGATGTTTTCTTTGCAGTGCTAGCTACTGTTTCACAGAGGCAGTAAACAAACAAACTATTTTTCCAGTTATGGAGTAATAATGACGTTGTGCACTTTATCCATCCTATCCATGACACTACATTTGAAACATCTTATACAGGAGTAACACCTCTCCACAGATAAAACTGCTGCTGCATAGAACTACATCAAGTGTAGGACACTGCTCAATGTTACAATTTACAATGCACTTTCCATAAAATTTATAATTTCTGGATTTTTTTCTTGGGTTTTTTTGTTGTTGTTGTTGTTTTTGTTTTTATTGGTTTTTGTTTGGTTTGGGTTTTGCTGGGTTTTTTTGGTTTTTAATGGGGTTTTGGGGTGATTTTTTGTTTTGTTTTTTGGGGTATTTTTTCATTTTGGATTTACATGGCAGAATCTGAGAGGCAGAAAAAAAGTGTGGTGAATATTTGAAAAATTATCTTTTAGCTCTAGGTATGAAGACAAAGGTTATTCAAGTGATTTATCCAGGGTCACAGAGACAGTCTATGAAACTGATGCTAAATCTCCTGAAATATTGGGCTGGTTCCTAGGTTGCCTCTGAATCTTTTTTTCACTTGTTTCATGTTCCACTTTCTTGCAAAGAAATGTTTCATGGAGCTGTCACTAAAACGGTCTAGTTGGGGCAGCATCTGTCACTGCTCTAACACCTTAACTTGCAGATTATTCATCTCAACTCAACTTTTAAAGCCAAAACAAATGAGAGACATTAAACCTACGATGACTTTTTGGACCTTTGTGTTTAACAAAGCAACTAGCAGGCAGACAGTCTGTTGTGGCTCTTGTGTGTATTATTATTTCTGTTGCCTTGAAAAGATATGTGTATGTTCTTGCACAAATATTTGGAAAGATCATTTAGGCAATGCAGACCTCTGCATCTTCTGTTCACAACCCGTCTTTAACTTCCTTGGACCACTTTCCTCTACAAATAATTGCATATATAAAAATATGGGAAGGTATTTAAAATATATCTCTAGGTATATGCATGCCTGACAGATATACCAAAATCTAGTATTGTATCTCCATCCTCATGTGTAAAATGACCAACAATTCTTCTCATACATTTTTGAAGGACTCCCATTCCCTTGGAATGAAAAATATAGCAAATACAAAGTGGTATTATGCTTAAACCCATCTATGGAGAGGGCCAAAGCACAACATACTTCAATTGCAGCAGGAAGTTTCAGATGACTCCAAGTGGAAGCTGTACACCTATCTCCTCTGGTCTCTTTTGAAGAGCCCAGCCTGAAAGGTTCTATCTAAACCAGTCTGCTGTAATGCAAAACCCTTCCAAGAATATTTCTTCTTTTTCCAGCTGGGCATTTGTTGTCTTCTTTCCCTGAGCAAGTTAGCTGATCACTTCTGCCTTCACATGTGTTTGGTTTGGAAATCAGACAACTCAATTCCATGGCTTTTCCCATTGAGATTTCTGGACAGATACTGTTAAGACAAGAAACCTTAATTCTTCACAGCTGGTCCTCACAGTGCTCCTACTGTGATCAGAGTCCCAAATAAAAAGTAGCAAATAAAGTTACATCTCATATATAAATTGTACAGCCTTTCCATAATGCTGAATACTTCTTAAGAAAGAAAGCATCCTGCAATATCCAGAGAATATGAAACAAAATATTTCCCAAAACTAAGTTCCTAAAAATCAATAGTAATGAAAAAACAGTGAGTAACAAGACCTAGGGACAAAATTACTTCATACAAATAAATTCTGTTCAGGTGATTGCTCTTCTGTTTGGCTTTGACCACAGCCTAATGCATTTTCTGTGTCTTGATTTCCTTTTCTCTCTCATGTTTAGCTGCTGAGCCCTGCAGTGGAGGGATGCACAATATCTAAGCACAATGGGGTCAGGATCATTCTCTGAGATTCTCACCGTTTTTGCAATAATTATGTTTTCTTCCTTTCTAGTGGTAGAATTGTGTAAACTGTGGCTTTTTTTTTTTAAACTTGAAGCTTTAGGGTTATGTTGCCTGTTGCCATTGATAATCCTCAGAAGGACCTGCTGGCTTTTTTCTGTGTAGCTGACACTGTTTCATTTTCATTGCATATGCATGGGCAGTGGAATTCATAATTGGATTTATCCCACTGTCAGTCTGTATCTGTAAAGAAAATGGAGCCTGGACTCAAGCAGAACATATAATGATGTGTACATTATTGCTTCACTCCTCTAGAGGGAACTCTTACTTTAAATCTCTTCATGCATTTCTCTGTAAATCCAGTGGGCTGACCAAGATGAGGGAAGACCTACAACCTCTTTTGCCAGAATGAAACTTGGCAGAAACCAGCAGTGATTGTCTTCAGGTACAATGAGTTTTCAGTTTTGCCAGAGCTCCTTTCTTAGCATGGCCTAGGACTTCTATCTCCGGGAAATATGCAGGACACAGTGTTAAGGATGCCCCAGAGAGCTGGATTTGGATCTTTTTCAGTCCTGACACTGTGTGTGCTACATCAGTTC
Organism: Urocynchramus pylzowi; assembly: GCA_013397555.1. NCBI lineage: Eukaryota > Metazoa > Chordata > Aves > Passeriformes > Fringillidae > Urocynchramus > Urocynchramus pylzowi. Next base: position 377,658 of record VZRH01000396.1, on the reverse strand, counting down.
TTCAGGCTGATAGGAGAAACTTGAATTCTGGCTTCAGACAACAGAATACTTTGTCCTGAGGGTTTAATGTAAGAGATTGCCTGGGGGAGTGGAGAGAGGACTGGGGAGAAGTGCAGAGTACAGCAACTGTACTGCAAACACTTCTAACCCACACCATCCATTTGTGAAGCTGCTCTGTTAGCTGCAAAGGCTGAGGCCCATTTTCAGACCTGAGTAGGTTTCAAGATCCATGGCTGGCAAATAAAAAGAAGAGGACTTCTCTGTGGGAGGAACAACTTCTGCATGTGTGGAGTGTGGAGAGTAGTCTTGTGGATATCATGAGGTCTCTGTTTTGGGCTGAGCTGCTCACAGTGGATGAGTGCAGTCCTGTCACAGGATCTCAGAAGAGTGACTGGATAATAGGGCTTCCTCCCACCACCCGCTCCAGTTCTGCGCCTTCCCCAAAGACCAGTGTCAATCTGCCAGCTTCTCTGATTATCCTTATATGGAAAAGTAATAAATCACCACTTCTGTTCATATTGCCTTGGTGCAGTGCCAGCCTTCCTACATTCCCCAGATGTCTTTATAGGGAACAAGCCATGACAGAGTGCAGATGCAAACCCATCAGTGCAACACTGACTAGCTTGCTTCTAGGAAAAGGGACAGCCATGGATATAGAAGAACTTCTTTCTGACTCAGCATCCTCAACAGCTGGATATTATAAGAAACAAGATGGAGAAAAGTGGATAGCTAAGTATGTTGGCTCTTCATACATTGTCTGCATTTTGCAGAATTCTCCAGTCCCCTAACTTGGCCCTCTGGTGTGAGCTACTTCCAAAATTCTGTAGCAAATAAAGCACGTGCCTGCTCATAACTTCAGTTATGAGCAGTTTGCAGCCCTTCCCCCACTGGTTAGATCAGTTGTGCTGGACCCAGAAAGGAGAGTAACAACAAAACCACAGCATTTTATTCTTTTCAGGTATTTTAGGTAGGCAAAGTTTTGCTATAGGCAGGAATTTCTAATTTATCAGCATTGGTCCATTAGGGAATGGCATCAAAACAAGTTAGCCAGGCAAGAAAAATACGACAGATCAAAGAAAAATTGCCCATGTTCCTTGTTGTTAGGCAGCTGTGAGGACTGATTCATGCCGGTGCTGTCAAGGGGTCTGTATGTGATAAATTCAATTGTAACAACAAAAGTAATTGCAGGAAATAATCTTATTCCATGAACCCTTCAGCTGAATGAAGTGAATGATCAAGGAAAGGGTAAGTGTTATTCTAAGTGGCATTTGTATCATAACTAACATCTCAAATTTTCTACCTTCTGATTCCCAGCTTCTGTCTCATTTGTTTCATCTGTATGGGTCCCCTGAAGATCGTGTGCCTGTACCAGAGGGTGCTTAGTTCTCTCTTAGTGCTGAACCCAGCACTCTTCTACTCTGCTTCATTGCTCTAAGATAATTCATGACAGATAAATAAATGCCAGAGGAGTACGCTCTTCTCAGGGAGCAAAAATGGATTAACAGAACCAAGGTGTACCAGAAAATTGACAGTCCAGGGGAAAAGCTGCTTTGACTACTTCCTTTCTTCTACTTTAAAATGATTCTGTTCATACTGCCTTTACAAACAAGGATAGGAAATGAACCCCAAACCAATCCCTAGCTGGTGTAGATTCAGTACTTTCTGTGTGGAATAGTTTCATTTGCAACAAATATTGAGACCTTGTTCTTGGGGCTTCTCAAGCAATTGTTTTGTTATTTCTACTGTATTTGTTTTGGGACAGCCATTCCTTTTCTGTGGCAAGAAGGCCCATTTTGCAGATCACCGTGACAATGCCATACTGTCAGGTAAGTACACTTTTGGGGGAGCAAGAGGCATTTGAGCATGCAAGCCTGCTGAGACAAAGCTGAAGGACTCTCAGGTATGTGCAGTACAGTACAGTGCAGTATACACAATTCAGAACAAACTGTGCTCTCAGCAGCTTATTTTCAGAGAGAAGTCCAGAAGCTACATCAAATATATGTGGCATGATCAGTGAGGGCTTGAGCCCAGAAGTGAAATGGGAGAGAGCAGAGCAGTCGAGTATATACAAGCTGCTAAACAGGCATCAACATACATTTGATTTTCTGTGTCAGAGGGCAGCTGGCTTGTCTTTTTGCAATTGCAATTTTTCTGGAAAGCCTTGCAGAAGCAGTTGACACAGTGAAGTACATGTTTTGCAGCAGCATACACAGCAGTCATACATGCCATTTCTGGTTTGGTGCAGTTAACCAGTCCTGCCTCTGTTAGCATGGAGGTCCTTTCCTGAAGTTTACAGCCTACCTCTATTCATGGTCCTTTAATGAGGACTTCTAATGGTAAACATGGCTGGCTGTTTTCCTTGCCTAGTCAGGAGAGAAACAGAGGGGGGAAAGTCCTGTCATTCTTCTGTTTGGGCAACCCTAGAATGTGACTTGCAAAGTGGAGAAAATTTGTGCTCTCAGAATTTACATTCTTCTGACACAATGTCATACCCATCACCAGAGCACCTTCCTTCTCTAGCACAGAGGAAGAAGAAACCAGAAAAACAGAATAATCTGTGAAACCGAAGGAAATAGACAGATGCTGGATTATGAATCCCAGGTTATCATGCGACCTGCTCCTAGGCTGCTGTACATGATATTATCCCTACACCTTCATGGGGCCCAGCAGCTCTGCCTGCTAGAATTAGAGGGGAAGAGGGCATCTCTCCCATCATAGCATCTGTTACTTGGCACTAAGGAGAAGTCTAAATGTACAGCCTTTGGAACATAATGACTGGTCTTCCAGAAATACAGTGCCATTGCCTCAGGAGCAATATTCCCTCAGCATGGAACAAATGAGAAAATTTTTCATGAGCTGAGAAATCATTAAGCCAAAACCCACCAAGTGTGAAGACATTCCTAAACTGCTAATTAGCCTCTGTCTGTCTCATCACTGTCTTGAAATCTGAGATCTTTGAAATCCTTGTTTACCCAGAAAGATACTTGGGCTGTGTCTACACTGTAAGACAGAATGGCTCTCACAGGGAATCTTGGTACACTGAACTGCATTGTAGAACCAAGAGAGAGAAAACCAGTTAAGATTAATTGAAAAGCCTTAGTTTAAAATCTAACTCGCTCAACATGTTAACAAATGAACATTCAAGGACTGTGTACCTTGGCCTTCAGTATAAACAGTTTAGCAATAGATAGTATCATTTAACATACTTTGTACCTGCATACAGCTGATATATACCCTTAGATACAAAAAATTTACTTCACAGTTTATCCAGAAATCTTCATTTTTAAACTGAAATCTTCACTGAGAATTTTGAATTTCTGTTTGAGCAAAAAGTATTTAACTTGTTAGAACAGAAAATCAAAGTTATTGTGTATCTACCCTCTGGCAAATCTCAGGTTTTCAACAAAGAAAATAAAAAAATATCAAAGGGGCTCACCTACCACCTTCTTCTAAGCCCAATGAGCAGAGAAAATTTACACACTTACAATTGATTTTAACCAACTCCTTAGGGTAAACCTGAAGACCAAGACATTAAATAGACCTTGTTTATGTGTACTAGAATTGCTCTAATTTGAAAGGTGAATAATATGTAAATAGGACTATTCGCTAGAATATGTGAGAATGTCTAGCCCAGGCTACAGTTTTACCAGCTGGTAATCCTTCTCTGACAGTGATTAGACAAAGCACCTGCAGAAGAAAGCAAATGTAGCAAAGATTCTAGAAGATGATTTCCCAGCCTCCAGTCATATGATGCCCAGATACTTCCAGTACTACAGGCAGTATTGCTGTGCATGACAGGCTTAGACAGACTTTTCTTCAGAAGGGATTTCTGATAATTTCTGAGCCACGTAGTCTTGTGTCAAGGTTTCCCACCTTAAACTACATTTTCTGTGAAGTACATCCCTTATTTTGTCTTCAGATTTTGGTTATATCACAGTTACATTGCTGTCACCATCTGGACTGTAGTTGTGAGGAGGGAAAATTTCCACAAGTATCCTCAGCACACCAGGCTACATTCCAGACTGCTGCTTCGTGAACCTGTTACATTTGTTGGCCCCATGTCATGGATATTGTGTGTTTTAGAGAGGAGGATCAGAACAATACGTCCATTTTTCTTGAAAGTGTGCTGAATCATTTTCCAGACAGGAGCTCCTCACACAGCAGCAGCATGGCTGGGAATGATGCTATGAAAAGGCAGCATAAGGAACTTGTAGAACCTTTTCTCTACCCCCTAGTACTGCTGTGACAGTCTTGAGATTCAAGGTCTCACCACAGAGCTGTTGACCTGAAACAGTGGAGAAACAGACTGGGAAGAAATAGGAAGAAGATCCCCTGTCTAACAGTGAGATAACCAAAGCATCTGCCCAAGGGTTAAGCCTAAATTTCATACAGAAATTACCTCAAAACACTGTAGATATGCTCTTCTGCTCTCCTCATCACTGAAGAGTTCAGACTTTTGGACCCTGCGTTGATGACTCTAGGAAATGATGGAGTCACCCGGAGTGAGAAAAATGGGAAAGACAGGTCTGTCAAACAAGGGTGTTCCATGCTCTGTCCCCTTCTCTTCTCTTTCCTAGGACTCAACTTGCTTTTGAAAGTAAGCTGGTTTTTACCATTGTACCTTTTATACAGTGATCCCTTGTTTTGACACACTTGGATCGGAGGTGACTGCAAAATTCTTTTCTCCTCTTAATTACATTTGAAGAGCCAGACAAGAAAGAGGCTAATGAATTAATGTTTATGAGCACTGAGAAACCTGCTTACAATTTCTGAACCATCCATGGTCTGTGTAGGTGAGTCATTTAATCTAATCCACTATCTCTGTTCTGCATTTCTTAAATTTACTCTATTGAGAATAAAACTCATTCATGATTGTTGGACATGCAAGCTTCAGGAAGGTGTGGGCCCATAAGAACCTAGATAACAAAGTGGAGGGAAACAAAATGGAAATAATATGCCAGTCCAAACCCATCTTAACTGGCAGTATCTTAGAAAAAAAAAGTAGTCTTTAAGCTCTGCCAAAAGTTATTCTCTCAGCCTGCCTGTGTCCATAGCCAAGAAAATACTTTCAGAAATGTTACTTCTGAAGTCAAGTGCTCAAAACAGCCTAGCATCTTCCTTCAGCACCAAACCTTGCGTTCCCTCCTGCACAAGGAGCTGTCACATGCAAATAGCCATCCTGGCCCTGCAGCAGGAATTTGCCCAAAAGTAGCCTTTCTCCATTGTTTAATTTCCTTCTCATGTTAGTCTCATGGTGGGCTGCTTTACAGTGGCTGTCAGGCAGCAGCTGTAACAAGGGAAAAGCTATGCAGGGAAAGGAGTTTAGACGAGTCAGTATGCAAACATACATAAATATGTATATGTCTATTCTTATGGATTATATGTATAGGTATAGGTTTTAGATGGGGTAGTACTGCTGATCAGGCTGCTGATCTCAGAGACTTCATGCCTTGTTTTCCCCTGGAAGCAAAGGAAGGTTTAATTTCCATGTGGGAAGAGATTGTCATGGGTGCTTTGACAGGTATTTGTAGATCTTACTCTTTACTCCTCTCTGGTTTTCCCCATGTGCCTCATTCTGGGAAAGCTTCTGCAGAAAAGAAACAGCTAGCCTGAAGATGTAAATGGGTTGGATTGTGATCACAAAGGAGAGAGAGGTCAGGAAGGCACTGGAAAGAGCTAAGCATTTATTTGTATGCTAGGCGCAGGGGACAAGATATATTTGGGAAGGTGGGTAACATGACAAGGATACAGTGAGTAACTCCTCACTGCCCACACATTCCATTTGCATACCATTTTTGCCTAGCCTATATTGCTTTCAAGTTGCTGCCTCTTCCAAAGCCATAGGTTGCCCAGTCTGCCTGCTGATGCTTGCTGCTCCATGCCTATCCACACCAGAAGGGGAAGGGAATATCTGCAGAGACTGTGGTTTCCCCAGGGTTGGCAAGTACCACTGCCACTGCTAAAAAGAGCAACTGGCACTTTAGCTACTTTTACAACTCTCAGACAGCTCTAGATGTGTTTTTCAAGAATTTGCCCCCCTTCTAGCTCTCACCAACTTATCTCCTCACCATGGGGCCTCTGAAAGAGACAAACAAGTCTCCCAGGAACTGATAATGTGTAAGGGCCATTTTCAACATATGGTCAGAGGGAGACATGAAGCCTACCCACAGCTCTGTGGAAATACCCCAGGCTCAGAGCCTCTTTTCTTCCTGTGGGAAATGAACAAAGGAGGTCTTCTAGGAAGCTGTAATCAAGCATTGATCTCTCCAGGAGAAGCAAAGGCCTCTAAACCTGTCCACCTGATTCTGCCATTTGCCAAGAGAGCAGAAATTGCTCAAAATATCTGAAGCAACGCACTAGCAGCTCTGTACAACTTGAAGAGCTTGTGCAGAGGTGCTGGAAGTTTTCTTGGGCCATAGCTGTCAGGAAATGGATGTACATGTGTGTGTACATTACCATATATGCACTGTATATGAATTGAGCAGAGATGTAATGAGAAGTCCAGCAAAGAAGACTGGCAATCCATTCTTCTCATATCGACAGGACCTTACACATCCACAGGGATGTGACAATGCCAGGCTACTGGCCCACCTGCAAGGCTGCCCATGCCTGGGAGCATTCTTGGTAATGCTATAAAAGGACTTTTTCACCCCAGTTTTATTCTGAGGCATTTTTCAGTCAAAGATAAAAACCCTCTCATCCTAGAAACACTGCCTGTCAATTGAAATTTGTGAAAAATGAAAACGAGAAAAGGATCAGATTCCTGAGTTTACTGTTATGTTGTTCATGCTTTTAAAGAAAATGGGGTTTTCCTCACTCTTGGGAAGAGGAAGATCTGAGGTTAGTAGCAGTCCAGTACAATATGTCTGGTAAGGGACTTGGTAAGAAGTTGAGGAACTCTGACCTAGCTGTGCTGTGACTGAGTGAGAAGGAGGCTGCCTCTGCTTCACAAGGCTGGGAGGGAGCACATGGTATCCCTGTACTGCACAGCAGTGACTAGCTTATCTTCAGCATTCAGTCTTCAGGGTAGTGACTTACTAGGAAAGCTTTCTTACCCACCTCCTGCCCCCCTTCCTCTCTCTTTCCCTCACTGTTTTTCAACAAATGTGAAAGGTGTTGATAAATACTGCAAGTCAATGACACAGTATTTACTTGTTTACTCTCCCCTTCATTTATGAATTTGTCCCAGCATTGTTAAAGAGCAAGGATCATTTTTTCATTGCTTCTTCACACAACCATGCTGAAGCCCAAATATTGATCACAGTCTTCTCCTCCTCTCTGTTAACTCTTGTTCCTTCCAGCTGCTCAGAGTTTTACACTGGACTTTCATTTATTTGTGGGAGATTAATTCTGAGGTTTCTACTCTGTGGTTAATTCAGCAGAGGTAGCAGGAACAAAGCCATCTTTCTAGTCAGCATCCATGTACTAAAGAGCTGTATGCCTAGCTACTCTGCTGTACTACACCCTCTCTACCTAGTGGTAGTAGTATTGACAAGTTTTCTTCTGCAGGAGAACATGGCATGGAATTGAAATTACAAAATCCATGAAAATGCTTAGGTAAAGACAACAGAAATGTTGTTCACAGGAATTTCCTTGTGATGTGTTTTACTGTGTCAATCCTTAACAGAAGTATGTGGTTACTCTTGGTCCTGGATCCAAGCTATTTCATTCTAAGTTTTGCATCCACTAAATGTTTTCTGAGATAGCTACTGTCAGTTTGCAGTCATCTTTCCTTGAGACAGAGAGCTGTACAATGTTTTCCCCGAAGTAGCACCTGAAATCCCTGTGCTGAGTGCTATATCAGTGATTTAGGTGTTCCCACATGTCAAGATGTTTCACTTGCTCATGACTGATTGAAGATGTGAAGTTTGGGTACAGTCTTGGCTTCAGTGACATGGTGAAATTCAGGATCCTGCATGGAAGAAGAAAGGCAGGAATCAGGACTAGAACACTAAATTTCTGGAGAGTTAAACATTGTCCTCTTCAAGGACCTTTTTGGAGGGATCACATCAGCTGCAAATCTTGGAGAGAACGGGGTCCAAGAGAGCTGGCCGATGTTCAAGCATCACTTCCTCCAAGCTCAAGACTGATGAATCCCCATGAGCAAGTAATCAAGCAAAGGAGGCAGGAGAGATGCATGGATGAGCAGGGAGGTCCCAGCAAATCTCAAATTGAAGAAATAAATTTATAGGATGTGGAGAAAGGGACAGGCCATGTGGAAGGACTGTAGGTGCATCTTCAGAGTACACAGGGATGTGACAAGGAAGGCCATGGCCTGCTTGGAATTGAGTCTGGCAAGGGATATCAAGAACAACAGGAAGGGTTTCCACAATTATATCAACAGCAAAAGGAAGAATAGAGACAATGTGGTGCTGCTGATGAGTCAGATGGTTGTCCTGGTGTTGGAAGACACAGAGAAGGCAGAATTTTTGAATGTCTTCTTTGCTTCAGTCTTTACTGCTAACAACAGCCTTCAGGAATCTCAGACCACAGGTAAGAGAAAAAGGTTGAAGAATGGAAGACTTGTTTGTAGAGGGTTGGGTTAGAGATCAGCTCAGCAGATCAAACACCCATAAATTTACAGACTGATGGGATGTACCCATATGTGCTGAGGGAGCTGGCAGATGTTACTAAGCCAGTCTCCATTATCTTTGAAAAATCATGGAGTGGGAGAGATGCCTAATAACTGGAGGAAACCCAGTTACTCCCATCCTCAAAAGGGCAAGAAAGAGGACCTGGAAAGCTCCAGCCAGTCAGCCTCACCTCCACCCTGGAAACGTGGTGGAGNGACGCCTAATAACTGGAGGAAACCCAGTTACTCCCATCCTCAAAAGGGCAAGAAAGAGGACCTGGAAAGCTACCAGCCAGTCAGCCTCACCTCCACCCTGGAAACGTGGTGGAGCAGATCATTCTGGAGGTCATCACCAAGCATGTAAAAGAAATTAAGTTCATCCTTACTCAGTCTGTTTTTCAACAACTCAGATGAAGGGTTAGAAAATTACCCTAAGCCATTTTGCAGGTGATACAAAGCTGGGAGGAGTGGCTGGCACACCTGGAGGCTTTGCTGCCACTCAGGGGGACCTTCAGGGGCTGGAGAGTTGGGCAGAGAGAAACCTAATGGGGTTCAACAAGGGCAAGTTTAGAGTCCTGCACCTGGGGGGGAACAACCCCAGGCACAGCACAGGCTGGGGGTGACCTGCTGGAGAGCAGCTCTGTGGAGGAGAACCTGGGGGTCCTGGTGGACAACAAGCTGTCCATGAGCCAGCAGTGCCCTGACAGCCAGGAGGGCCAGTGGGATCCTGGGGGCATCAGGAAGAGTGTGGCCAGCAGGTCAAGGGAGGTGATTGACCCCCCTACTCCACTCCAGTGAGGCACATCTGGAGTGCTGTGTCCAGTTCTGGGCTCCTCAGTACAAGAAAGACAAGGACCTACTGGAGAGGGTCCAGTGGAGAGTTGCCAAGATGATTTGGGGTCTGGAGCATCTCTCTTATGAGGAGAGGCTGAAGGAGCTGGGCCTGTTAAGTCTAGAGAAGACAGAGAGGGGATCTCAGCAATATGTGCAAATATCTCCAAGGTGGGTGCCCAGAGGATGGTGCCAGACTCCTTTCAGTGGTGCACTGGAAGGGGGCTTGGACTCCATAATCTCCAGAGGTCGTTTCCAACCCTAACTATTCCTTGATTTGTTGACATATATTAACCAAGAGATGAGAGTGAGGGATCTTAACTGTCTCTGCTTTCATGTGATGGCCCCTCACTGCTTGCTTTTATTGATTCTTTCAAAGTTAAAATGTGTAGAAAGTCTCAAAAGGACTTGCATCATATAAAAAAGTGTTCAGGAAAAGTATTATTGCACTTGTACTTGGCTCAAATGCATTACTCTCCGAGTCTGACCTATAGGGAGCTCACAGTTAATCCTCTTCTCCTGCTGTCAGACAGGTTTTAATATAGTTTTGGGGATTTATTAATCAAATTCCCATTCCATATCTTCAAGCATTTGTTCCACAAACAGTTGAATTTATTTACACTCGCCATTAGTTTGTGTAATGTAAGAAAGTCTAGTCTGGTGAAATGGTAGAAAACTTGAACTCAATATAATGTTTATTCTGTGGACTGTCCTTCCATACTCTAGTATAGAGTATGCTACTTAATTGACTGAGGAAAGTGTTTCTCTTCAAGAATTTAATGTTCTTTGTCTCATCTCTAGAAACATAAAATACAGAATTCAAATACATCTATGTAAAATATATATTTTGGGGGGTTTTTTCTTACTAACACTAGGCAAGCATGTAAAATTGAATCCTCCCAGCAACAAAGGCAAGCATGTAAAATCAAGTCTTCCCAGCAACACACACACAAAACATTGTAGAGAGAATTGTGTTTGTGCTTAACAGCACTGTGTGTATATCAGCAATTAATCCTATAGAAAACAGGATATGGAATAAAGATGATTATTTCTACAGGATACAGATCCATAGTCTTCAAGATGTTATCATGGCACAGAGGAAAGTCCAAACAGGAGATTTCTGCTATTTCTTTAAATGGACATACACTGCAATTGAGAAGACAGCTGCATAGCTAGGCCCATTTATTCTGACCAACTTATGGAGGATTTTAAAAAAACCTATTTTGTTATCTTGATACAGTACCTTTTTCTCCCCATCTGTGGGGGCTATTAGAGCACATGGTGAGGTTAAATGGAACCCAATAGAACAGGCCAAAAAAAAATATTGTAGGATCCTTAGAGAAGTAGCTGATGCAGGCTGGTCTCCTATCTGGGTGGAGGCAGGGTAGTCTTGCAAAGAGTTGCACAAATTTACCAGGGTACTATGCAGTCATGGGACAGGGAGTACAGGGGTGTTGGTAGGAGGAAGGATGCTGAATTCTGCAAAGTTTGCCAAAAGAGAAATGAAAGGAGAAATGGAAAACAGGATTCAGCAGCAAGCTAGGATAAGTTTGGAGAGAAGGTCACAGAGACTTAGTCATACCTACACAAAGATGTCCAAGCATCTGGTCTAAGCTTGGTAAGAAAATACAAGTTTTCCTCTCTGGTTATGTAAAAGGTACTTGTCAGAGCTCTTTGCCAACTTAGTTACACTTAGTCTGGAAGAAAATGCTCCCATGTAACTGCATGTATCCCTACCCCTAAGATGCCCAAGGAAGCCTTGAAGGCAACGAGACTATTACCATGCCAGCTAAAGGGGTGCCCTTCATAGGGATCCTGTAAGAAAATGACAAAAGACAGAATGATGGTCAGGGACTAGTCAGTCAGAAGAGGCACCACTGAGTAACTAAAATGTCTCAGAGAGGGTTGCTGTAACAGTGACAAGAAGCCCCAGATAAACCTAGTATTAAAGTCCTGCCCTCTTTCCTTCCCCTGATGCCTCTCATGCAAATTCAAAATTATGCTTTCAAATTCAGGGGCGAAAGAGGGATATGACACCCAGTTTTGAACATGACTGAGTGCTTCAGCCTTTCATGAAAAAATATCCAGCCATGAAAATGCAATTTTTTTTTTTAGTTTTACACAAAATATGTAAGTAAAATCACTGTCAAAAGAATGTTCCCCAGCATTTCCCTGATTGCTCCCCAGGGTCCTTAAATCTGCTGATGTTAAAAGACAAACAAAGAACTACAAAAAGGCACATGAACAGAGTTCTATAAATAAAAAAAAAAGGGGGGGGGAAAGAATGAAAGAATTTTTTGTATTTTGAACCAGCCATTGTGTAGGCATTTGCTTACTCCATTACTGCTTTATGCTCAGGACATTAAGAAAAGACTGATACTAGAAGGATTCTTTTTATTGCATTGAGTCTGACCTGAATTTCCTTTCTAAGGCCTGGGAAATAAAATCAGAGAGATTAAGATCTACTTTTTACCCTTGTACTGGAAAACTTCACTAGCAAAGGGCAAAATTTTTTCCAAGATAAACAAAAAATTTGGCTTAATTTTGTGTCTGGGTTATAAATACATTAGAAAGGGGGAAAATTAGTCATATGAGCATATAAATAATAGCTCAATTACATTCAAGAATATGTGGGTGGGTGTCCTGGGTGGAATAATTTGCTAAAGCGAGTTCTTCTTCCTTGCTTTTCCTCTTCCTCTTAATTTATTCCTCTTTCTGAACATGTGCTTCTTCTTTTTAACCTTTATTTATATCATGCTTTTTGTTCTTTAATCTTGGTGATCTTTCTATAATGGGTCTACACACATTTTTCTTTAGGATTGGTTTGTTACAGACTGAATATTTTCAATGGATACCAACACAGTGTAAAGTGCTTGAGTGTATACTTTGTCTCTGGTACACACTTCTATTTTCCTGATGTCAAGAAAATGTATATTTAAAATCAAAGAAATGCTTAATAGCTCTGTTGTGCAAGTCTTGGTATGGTTGTTTTCACCATATTACAGTACAGTACTGTACAACCTGCTGCAACATCAAAGACCCTCCTTCTTTCTTGCCTTTTCTTAGACATTTCTGCTCTTTCTTTTTGCTTCTTGTTTTGAATTTGTTTTGATTTCACTCGCAACTGATGCTGACATGAAATAAAATTCTCCAACATTTAGATTTCTGTCAAGCCTCCGGCTGATCAAGGCTGTCAAGCTGATCAGCCGACTGATTCAGATCCAGGAACCAACCAGTCTAGCTACACCGTTTCGTTTTGTGCAGCTTGGCGGCAGTGAGGAATCTAAGAACCGGTGTAACCACGCCTGGCTTCAGAGCAAGGCTCAGCAAGGATCTGGAAGGACTGAACCCCCTGAGACGTGGTTACTGCACCACACAGAGCAGTGAGCTGGAGCTGTGTGAGAGCATTCCTGAGATGTTCCCCCGGCCCATGCTTGCCTGCAAGAAGGGCAAGGGAAACACTGGAGTTTGCTTGGGATTGTGTTGGTCTCATACCTTCCTAGGTGATAAATCAGGTACTGTGTGTTGCGCGTGTCTTTCTCTCAGGTTGTTTTCTCTGTTGATTTGTTTTAATTTTTATTGGGTGCTAATTACATCACAGCAATTATGTGGTTTGTTCTGGTGTCCCATAAATGTAAGTGTTTTTACTGCCAGGAGATGCTGGCAATATTTGTGAGAGGACATCCAGAACTGATATTTAACCTAGTACCTGAGCAGATTATGACCTGACATTTATATGCACTCAGTTTGGAGACACTGCGTAACAGCATCAAACACAAGAAAGTTGTAGCTGTGCTTTCATTTTAAATCTGGGATCTTGTGCCAGGTGTTAGGAAAGTATTCAAAATTCCACAATATCAACAAAAAGATTTTTCCCAGCCTCAGTGGAGTTTTGATTGTGTCACTCGCTGAAGGCAGAGTTGGCCTTTTCACCAGAAGCACAGGACTGGTACCTCTCTCCTTACATACACAGTTACCCATGGGAGAGGTTTCTAATCCAAAAGATTAGAAGTGACTCCAAAGGTAGTTTTGCAGAGCAGCAATTTCTCAGGTTCTGGGAGCAAAACTCAAAAGCTCCTGAATGAAGCCTGCCAGAGGAAAAAAAAGCAAGGACTGACCAAAGCCTGAGGACCCAGCAAGCAAAATTTCAGAAGTCTTTTTTTTTTCAAAGTTTCTTTTGAAAAAGTGTGAATATTCTTACCATCTTTTCAACCTGTTCTAGCATAGGAATCTGTTCCTACTGCTCCTAATTTCTGTATTTGGAGTGTCCTTCTTTCACTATTTAGAACATTCCAGCTAATTGTGGGTAAAAAAATCCTTTGGTAGATGGAACAGTATAAGATATGCTCTCACTTCCTGGCTCTTTTGAGGACAGTAACCCATGGCCAGGCAGGCTGTCTTACTTCTCACTGAATGGTTCTAAATGGTGGGGTGATGCACAGCAGCGAATGCTCTCCAGTGTCATTGGCAAAAAGTGGGACTGATGATATTGGGTCACTTCCCACAGGAAGGGCCTACAATGAAGAACATGGTGTTTATCTGACATGAATGGTTGGGAGATTATGTCATTGAAAATGCACTGCGCTGCCCCACTAACACCTGCTATGTCCAAAGTGGTCCCCATTTAACATCTGCAATTCTGATGTGGATGCATTGTTCTGTCCGAGTTAACTTGAGCTGATTTAGGGAAGCATTCTGAGTGTTGCTGAGCAGAGATAGCACCACACACGGATATAAAAGCATTGTTAAGACAAGCTTTATATGGGATGTTCTGCCAAATGGTTCCCTTCCCTTCCTCTTCTCATTTCCTTGTTCTCCTTTAGCCGCTGGAGAATACTAATCCCTTTATTCACTTATACGTAAACTGGTGACTTTCCAGACCTGCCACAAAAGTCAGTTGACTAGAAGACTTTTCTGGAAAGATGAAGCAGGAGGAGATGGAAATGTCTTTCCTGAGGAATTTAATACTGCTATGTTTGTACTGGCAGTCAGAATACAGAGGACCATGCACTGACAGCTGTAAGTAAAAAGGAAAATACTACAGCTACTTTCATTCTTCCCTCTTACACAAACATTTTTTTCAATATCTGTTTTTGACCTTTAGAAAGAGTACATGCACAATGTCTTGCTCATCCCAAGCAGCAAGCTTTGACATTTTGTTCTTAACACACAAAAGATCAGGCACACAACTATATCTGAATGGAGAAAGCATGGAGAATTAAATATGAAAATGAAAATCTAGGCATTAGAAACCTAAGTCGGGATTTCCTCACCTTGCAGGTACACTGGCTAAAATCCTTTTTTTTCACTCTTTCCTTCTAGCCAAGAATGTCTCTTTCTGTCTCTCCATCCGCTGGTTGACTGCTGGACAGTCTATCCCTGCAGCCCATTCCAGAGACTGTTGGCAGGGATCACCACCTTTTCTGATGTGGCTGGGCATTGCAAAGCAACATGCAAGAGTAAAGGGACCCAGGGATGGCTGTAAAGATGGCTCTAAATGCTCACAGGAGACACCTGGATTCTTGTCCCTCCACCAAAAACCATTTCTCTGCTTTACCTAAGAACACATTTAGTGTATTGAGGCTGCTGTGATGCCAAAAAGAATAGTTATACCATGGTGTTTTTAGGAGATGTGATCCCAGGCCTTGTCTTGTATAACTGTAGGAGTCCTTCTAGTGCCCTAACCCAGACATTGACACAAGGGATGAGCAGTATCACTAGAACACCCAAGTTCCAAGCATTCTAGTCTGCAGATTGGGTTCTTCCTTCTTCCAGTGATTTCCTCAGGTACTCCCTTCCCTTCCCGTTCCTCTTTCATCCCTCCCTCCATTCATATTCTTCAACCATCCCTTTTCCATGGCATAGCTTCCCTCTGCTTTCACAAGGAACGAAGCTCTGCTCTTGTCAAGAGCAGTCATCTTTCACCAAGGAGGACTGTTGGAAGCAGAGTTCCCCAGGTCAACTGGGAACTGCTCTAATAACCCCTAATATGATCCTCCATGTGCATGTCACTACAATTCTCCTTAATTCCAACAATCTCTCTCCATTGCCTGGGTGGAACATTGCTGCAGAGCAAACTGTTCTGGTGACAACCACTCCTGAGCTCAGCTGCACTGATAACACATGGTTGAAAGTGATTTTTCAGTTACTTCTCTGAGCAATAGTGGTGGCAAGAGTCTGGTGCTTTCCTCCTGCACCCACAGGGTCAGAATTTCTCAATTTTGGTAAAACATGGAGCAGAAGCATAGTTCTGACACCCGCCAAAAAAAAAAAAAAATAAAATAAAAAGAAAAGGAAACGAGCCCTTCAAAGTAAGGACAGTTCTTGTCTTGGGGGGCCTGAAACTTCAAAACCAAACTGCAGGTGAAAAGCTACTTCTTTTATGATGTGGGATACTTTGTTCCCCACAGTGATTCCTTGAGTTTTGCATTTCCCAAAATGATATGGGGGAGAGCAGTGCAGAAATCACACTTTTTTTTTTCTAGTGTCTCATTTCATCTTATCAGCCCAGAACTCAAGGATAGGCTCCGGCCCTCACATAAAAGGCATACAGCAGATGGTTTCATCAAAAGGAAAGTAGTGACTTCAGATTCAGTTTGAGAATTTTATTAAAACCATAGGTTTCTGTTCTATACAAAACTGAGGAGATTTCAAAAAAAAAAATTGTATTAACGACATTGGAAACAGTGCAATGTAAGTGGCTTGTTGATAAAAATCTCTGAAAGCTATATACAGGATTAATACTACACCACTGTATTAATGTAGAGACTGTCAGCAACTTTAGCAATATATACAAACTACCTTTACACTCATAAATATCTTATTTACAGCTAATAAATAACATTCAAAGCTAAATCATGTTTCCTTATGAAAAGAACCTTCACTATTTTGTATCCAAATTCTAAATGTGTTTGTATTTGATCCTGTATTAAGAGCTGTCCAGATACTTGCTTCTGAAGAATTTAACTTTTAAGAGAAAATTGCAACAAAATGTGGAATCTATAGGGAATAAATCACTGTATTTATTTTTAGAGGTCTCAAATGCAGTGGCTTAATACTCAACCCCACCCTCAGTGACTCATCACATCTCTGCTGTAGTTTAATCAAATGTGAAATCAAATGTGAGCAAATTCAGAGCTATTAATATTCCAACATATTGCACTGTTTAAGACTTTTATCCCCAAATATACTAGCAGCTACAGTTGGAAATAAGAAACAAATTGTGCACATGAACACATACTTTTTTTTCTTTGCTTTTAAGATGGGATGATATTGGAGAAATCACCATCTCCATGCTGTCTTGCTCATGCAGGAAAAGACTACAAAACCCAGCATCAACAGCTAACATTACACTTTTCCAAATGTCTACCTTCAAGCTCTTGTACCTCCCCAGCATTTTGTTTACTCTCTAGAAAGTTAAAAGAGGGCTATTGAACCTTTCAGCACACTAGAAAAATGATAAGTTACATAAAAATGGGGAAGCAGACTGCCTTCAATATACCTATTTTTTTAAACTTGCAGCATGGCTAATTTGAGTGGTTTTCAGAGCACTCCTTCTTGTGGAGCACACAACCAGGCTGCTTTTAATTGGCTCAGCTCCTGCTTCCTGCTGAATTCCATCTCATGGCAGAAAACTAAGCAGCTCCTAGCACTGTACCACAGCCAAGAAACAAACTGAGATGGATCACTGGCAGTCACAATTCCGGTACAGGGAAGTATGAGCATCCTTGTAAGCTATCAAGTGGATTCACTTGCACTGAAAACTGCATACAGCAGCCACGCAGCTGCATGACTGACACTTGGTGTCAAAGAGAGGAGAAACTGTGACAGCTTTGGCATATGTGACGCAAGCAAGCAGGGAGAGGGTGGAGGGTGGGGGGGGGAATATCTGTTTCCTGCATTTTCTGGTAGCTCAGTTCCTCTGCAGTTCCATTTTCACAGTGTTGAAGGCTAGAAATTTCATTTGCAATAACTGAAGCATAGATAAAATATTAAATGTCTGCATAAGACACTGGCATTGCTGCCTTCTCCTAGAGCTGTTATTTATTCCAGGGTAAGCAGCATAGAAGTATATAGCTTAACAGATCATACCTATTGCTAAGCAGCACTGGCATCTACCCCCAATTAATTACATTCATAACCACAAACTAAAAAATTCATCCCCATATTTAAGTCAGTCCCTGACACCTTCTAGTATTACACACAGCAAAGGTGGTTTTTTTCACCTGGGAAACCTACTTATTTGCTAAACACACACTTGAACAACAGTGAACTCTCTCCACTGAACTGCCTGAAAATTCAATTAGCCAAGACACAAAAAAATTGTTTCAAATGACTTGTGAAAAGAACAAAAAAAACCCACTAATCAAAAAAACCCAAACCCAAACCAAACAAAACCAGCAACATAAAATAAAACCAAGTACAGGGCTTTGTTTCTTTTCAATAAATATTAAAAAATTGCTATATAGGATCTGATGTTAAGAAACCTTGTCACAAGGCACCATGATTAAGCAAAATTACCTATATCTTTTCAGCACTCCAAACTTTGGCGAGTAGTTTTGCAGGTTTCTTTTGTTTTTAACTATTTGGATAATGTATCTTTATGGTTAGTAACTTCATATGCTGAGACTTTTTTACAAGAAGTCTCCGAAACAGCTAGGAATAGCAGGCAAAAATCCAGCAGCGGATAAATATTTCTATATATTTGGTTCTGAACATCCAGTCCACAGGGATGAACAGACTCTTCTCCTCCCCAGTGTGAAAAATCTTTGTTCTTGTCACTTAAGCAGATTCATGAACGGAATTTTCTTTCCAGGCTTTCTTAGTACTGTAGAGAAAAAAAATAAAATATAAAGGTGATGAGGAAGATGTAAGATACTTGTTCCCTCTCATCTTATTCTTGAGAATTAAGATTTTAAAACTCCCTACTTAACAGGAAGATAAATTACGTGCTTAAGCTTCTCCTGGCTCCTGCTTGATTTTATGTCAGATACACACACAGAGGTCTCAAGGCCTGTCCAGGTCATTGCCCCAGTGTAACAGCCAGCACATGTGCATTTTTAAGCAGAGCTAGATCTCAGTCCACAAGTGTCCCCATGAGACCATTCATACAAAGTAATTGAACTAAAATAAATATAACATTTCTCTATCTCAAACTTTAGTGGGTAAAGTCCAAAGACTCTCCCCACATCTAATCTGGGTCAGGAAAATTATTGATAAAAATATTAAAGTGCACCAAAGGGCTATTAAAAAAAAGGCAGAATATCTGATCCATAGAGATGAAACTCTCAGGAATTCACTCACCTGATGGCTGCCATCAGAAAGCAGTGTGCTAAGAAGAGCACCTTCATATGCCTGCTCCATTCCTGTACCAGCCCCCAAACCTGCTGCTAGCCAGTAAGGAGGGAGGGCTCTCAGCTGATCCAGTATGGAAGTTTGAATGTTCTGCAGCTAAGGGTAAGTGCTGAGACAGAGACATGCTTTCCTCTTTGTGCTAGTGCCTTATCTGTAACCCTCCCTAACAGTCCCTCATACTTGGCCACCGAGTGAGGGGCAGTGACTAGCACTTGCTTCTCAGACATGCCAACAGCCACACAAGGATGGTGAGCAGAGAAGCAAGCCAAGAGCTTTTTAGCTGCCAAAGTGGGCATAAGCAAACCTCTGGTTAGTCTGAGCTGTGATGCTTTTGAAGCCTTGAGAAGACTAGAGCACAAGTCAATTAAAGGGAAAGGCTAATTACCACTCAAGTGGTAATAAAACAATCTAAAACCAATAGTGATTACTCATACCCTCCTCTCTTCTTGTTGACGGGCTGCTCCGAGCATTTCACAAATGTTGCTGCCTCTTCTCCCTTACTGAGATGCGAGGTGCCATCTCGAGAACAGAACACCATTCTGTGGAATAAGTATTGGAAAAATCACAAGACTGAGGCAAACATCCCTTTTTAATCTTAGAAAGAAGACTGGTGCTTGGAAATAGTCTTTATATTTTGTCATGTGGGGCACTGCTACTTTGCAGGCCTGTGAGAAAGTTATTTTTAAAAGAGAATTCTCTAACAAAAGAAACGCTGTGCAAGAACTGGTAAATGAATTATACATGGACATCAAAGCCATAACTTTCACTGATCCTTTGCAAAAAATCTTCTTGTGGCTAAGACAGCAGAAGTTCTATCCTAAAGTCTCTTGGATCTTTATTTACACCAGTCTTTACGTGAGTTTTTTGTCAGGTGAATGAACTTGGAAGAAAGCCATACTCCCTCACACGTGTGCAAATGAAGTAGGTTGCAAATTCCAGAAAACATGAGCACTCGCTTTTCTATTTATCAGTACTTTCCCCACCCCTATATTTGTTCAGCTCTGATAACTGTTCTTTGATCAAGTGACTGACCTGTTTATTCAAAGGAGGAACTTATTATTATTTACTATACTATACACAGGACACACATACTCTGTTCTGGGCCCATGTTCTGCAAACAGATCTCATGATTAGTGAATATGAGTATTTCAAAAGATTCATGTCAAAGCACTTCTGTTCAGGCTCTGATGTTTCAACATTCACGCATTAGCAATGTCCTGCAACAGTCATATGTTTCAGTTTTCACCCACCATTCAGGCATTCAACCCCTAAGAAAATCCAACTTAGCTAAGCAATAAATTCTTGTGCAAACACACTTTTGGAAGGATCTCTAAAAATCTACAGCTAAGCATGCTCTTTGTGACAAAACCTATGCAAACACCCAGCATGAAAAAGGAGGACAGAAACTGCAAACACAATCACTGATGCTGGTTCATGGAGATACTCTCCTGCATATTATAGCTAACCTTAAGTAGATACAATAGTGGGATACAAATTAATTACGTGGGAGGAAGACTCTGCAGATCCCAGTGGAACCTGGATGATTCAAATGGTGGTTTGATACCATTGGAGCCCTGATTATCATTAATGCTGCACCTATTTGTAACTGCTTAACATGTTTGTCCCAGTCTGTGAGATACCAAAAATCAGGAAGCACTGTCAATTAGAACTAATATAGCTTATAATAATCAAAACAAGTTACTTTTTCTGAGTTTCCCCTGACTTCATTCTGATTCTCTGGATGTCAAATGTAAAAGGAGTCCACCAGTCTGACCAGCTGAAGAAGGTGTCTTTTTCCCACTGCAGCTTCACCATAAACAGGTCTCCAACATCCAGTTCTGTGTAAATCAGGAAGGAGAAGGTCTTGTTTGAGGAGACTTCAGGCCTGTGGGGAGGAGTGTAAGAAAACAAACAAAAAAAACCCACCTGAAATTCTTGGACAGACAAAGAAAGTTAAGAAGCAATAGAACCTAGAATTTTTGTATTCCAAAGAAGGAAGCAAAAACACCTCTACCTTTGTAGAGGCAAAAGGAAACACCCTTCTGTAGCAAGGCTGGTAAAATCCTGGGACAGTCTGCCAGGCAAGGGTTGTCCTCTCCTGTGCTGGTGATTCTCAGAAAAGCCAGACAACCACCACCCATAACCAGTTTACATTCCTCAGAGAAGAAAACAGGCTTTGGTGTTTTCCAGCTCCATTCCCTGCCAGCCTGTGTCTATGAATGTACACACAAACTTCTCCTTATTTGCAGAGCTGTGAAAGCAAATTCCAAGTCTCCCTCAGCTTCTGCACTGAGACCTTCAGATGCAAAGGTCTACTTTTAAGAAGACTTAACATGGTATAAAGTTACTGAGGAGAAAATAAGAAAGCACTGGAAACATTCTTATTAGGCTGAGTCACAGGTCAGACTTCACATTTCCATATTTCAGATGTCTTATCAAAAAGAGCTCCTGTAGGATTTGGTTCATTAGCTGCAGAAGTGAACGCAACTCCTTGATCAAGGACAAGAGCAGGTTCTGGGACTCTGTGAGATTATAAGTAGCTGAAGCCAGAACGAGTTTTTCACTTGAGACTTTAACAAATTTAGGTAAACTCAACAGTACTTTGCAGTTGTTTCTGTAGCTACTCACAGTGTGAAACCAATGTTCTCACTCTTATCTTGTTTGCCATAGAGAGAGATCAGGAATGGCTGGTTTGTCTTGGTCATATTAGTCTTTCCAAAGAAATGGATCTTGACCTGGTAATGAAAGACTAAAAGAAGACAAAAGAAAATGCCATTAGGAAAACTCAATCTCAAAGAGACAGCTGGTGACAAAACCACGCTGCCTCACCTCTTAAAATCCTAGGCTGGAATATGCCAACTTGGAATATGCCAACTTCACTAAAATGAGTTTATTTCCCTGCAGGTGTCCAGGGAACTATTTTTGTGAGAATGTAAATATTAGCAAGCAAGGCAATCACCATTAAAGAACACCTTTGCAGTTCTTGCAGCTAAACTTTGCACTCAAGCTGCCACTATAATAACCCCAGAGTATGCAGTATTACCTTCAAACCTGCTATTGAAAATGTAAGACTTGTAATACTTGACTTGAAAGAAGTGAGCTGTGCCCTTCTCTTACAGGAGGCTTGGTAAAAGGGAAAAAAAAAAAAAAATCAATCCACTGACACTGGAGGTTAAATACCAAATGTCAACAGAACACCAGTCTTGCAGCTGGTCTAACAGTGCAGGAATGTGCCTTTTGATTGCTGGGCCATCACACAATGCACACTATAAGCATACCATGGGGTACAGGCAAAGCTAAGGATGAAAAAAAGTAGTAAAATCCAACATTATTTTCCTAGCTGGGAGGAAAATATTTCCCGAGATATTGCCAGTTATCTCTGGCATTGTCCTTCTCAGACCTCCCACAGCAGCAACTAGAATCAAGAAGTGATATTTTAATGAAGGCTGGTGCTCCTCTAGCAAGTGCACTACCAAAGGCACAAATCTGATGCTTGCATATCTTTATCTAAGATGCTCACCAGACTGAGTTCTGCTGATTATTTCCCCAGCAGAAAAAGTAATCATTTGGATGAAAAACACTGAAAATGTTCCAAGTGATCAGGCAGCAGAGAAAGTCTAACTTTTGCTACTTAGAAACTTGTTACAAAATACCTTTCTTTTTGCACTCTTTCCCACACCTCGAGTAAGACAACACTTTTCTCTGAGACTTGCATTCAACAGCAAACTACAGGCAGCTTCACTCCTGCTCACCACAGGCACCAAAGCAGCAATATTCTCATCTGCAGCACGTGCCCATCATGACACACAGCTGAGCACAAGTACCAGTCTTGCTCACCAGTAAGCAAGGAGTACCTACCTTTATAGGGCATCTGAGCACGGGTTTTCAGATACATTTTGGTGTTTCTCTTTGTTCTCACTCTGTTGACCTTGTAACCCAAATTGTTGCAGCGGTTCTTGCGGCAGCTCAGGCAGAGGCCCTTCTCAAAGGCCTCCTTTGTGTTGCAGCGGTAGGCCTTGCTTGGCTTTTCTTCATTGAGGAGAGAGTCAATGAAGAGGTGGATGGATCGCTCATGGGAGCATTTCACCAGCTGATCCACATCTTGAAAGAATGAAAATGTGTAATATGTATACTCGTGTGTGTAGATAATGATATTAATCCCTAAGCAATGCTGTTAACAGCCATGATCCACTATGGCAGAACTGGGCTTTACAGGATGACTTTTAAAAGCCTTTGAAAGAACATATTCCTGTGCCTCTCAGAGATCTTTCCTTGCAAGACATCTTGCAGGGCTATTCAGGTT
Source organism: Urocynchramus pylzowi (assembly GCA_013397555.1). NCBI lineage: Eukaryota > Metazoa > Chordata > Aves > Passeriformes > Fringillidae > Urocynchramus > Urocynchramus pylzowi. The sequence continues at coordinate 354,598 of VZRH01000396.1, read as the reverse complement.
TCCCTCAGAATGTTATACTGTTTTTTTCAGAGCAACCTCACCTCCAAGCCCTTTCTCAGCAATCAGACGCAGTGCTTCTCCCAGATTGCAACCTGGCTGGAAACCTCCACCATTGGGATAAATATCAATGTGTCCAACAGGCTTCTGGATCCCAATGCTGCGGTCTGGAGAGCCTCGGGTGTAGGTGTGTAGGACATCCACAAACTCAGCATCATCCGGAGAGAGGCGAGTGAGTTCATCAGCATACTCAAAGGTAGGACCAGCAGGATCCAGCCCTTCATGGGGCAAACCACAAAGAAAAGCTGATATTATTGTCTGCCAAAGATACTGACAATGATAAAAAATGCCAAACTCAGCTGCCACATTGGTCTAGAATATTGAGTTTTCCTGCAGACTTTACAGATGGATCACTTAAATATCATGAATCACAGGAGAATCAAACGCACTACCTTGAAATGCTGTCGCTGTTTAAAAAAAATAAAAGTATATGCAAACACATGGAAGGAAGCCCAGCTAACTTCCTCAGAGCTGTAGCATTTCCAGTGGATGGGAGAAACAAGCTCTTAAGTATTTTCTCATTGTCTTCCTTTCTTGTCAAGAACTGTAGAACTTGTATCTGAAGTGTCTGAAGTATGGAAAAGTCTTGCTGACAACTCGATGCCATGGGAACAAGTGGGAAACATAAATGAGGGCTTCACTGTCTACATACCTAAGGGGAAGGGGATTATTATGGTAAACTGTCAAGCTGCAGCAACACTAACATCAAAAAAACCCAGAGCTATTCTGCCAGTGAACAAATACTATCTCCTGTTCAGACAGCTACCTGGGAGTTGGCCAAAGGGACACATCTTTTCTGCAGCCCTCAGCTGGGGACAGGCACCTGTGCTGTTTACCCCCTGTTAGCTCCACTCAATCTGAGCTGCCTCCCCCCAGCTGTGAGGGCTTCAGGGGCCACATTACATTGTTCCCTGTGCTTTTCCCAGGGAACCATTCATCCTCAGCACCAAGAACAGCTGTGGAGGCATAACAGAGGGCTACTGACGTGTCAGTGATTTGGCAGCCGCAGTGAAAGCGGCAAAGCTGCAACTTAGAGAAAGGAAGGGCAAAGGGACTAGCACTTTGGTCTCCTGACTTTAATCTGCCACCTCTTAGGACCTGACCTTTCCAGATGTGACTGCTGCCTAGCCCACCTCTCAGCATGCCTGTGGATCTGGAATCACAGCCAGGCTCAGGTGAAAGAGTAAAGCGTGCCAGTAGCTAGGTTCCCTTCTGAATAGTGCTCCCAAGCTCTCTCAGCAACAAAGACACCACAAATGAGCAATCTTCTTAGCCTCATTTGCTGATGCAGGCAATTCTTTTGTCAATGAGATCAGCGCTAGCGGCTCAGCTCTCCAGGTGCTGGGTTGCAAACCAGCCCCAGAGTAGCCATGCACTCTGCCTTATCTAGCAGATTTCTCAGGCTCCAAAAATCACCTTAAACAGACATCTAAGCAGACATAGCAACAGGGAAAGTATATGTCTTCCCCAAATTCTCACAGTATTATTTCCAGCCTAGAATATTTCTTGAACCTGTTATGATAAATTTTATAATAATTCACACTGGATCTCTTCTTGTTATTTGTCCAGTCTCCCTTTGAGCCCATATAAATGTCATGCATCTACATCATCCCATGGCAAAGAATTCTGCAGGTACTAAAGTTGCTGCAGCAGAATTTAATGTAATGGGGAAAATACTAAAGTTGCTGCAGCAGAATTTACCTCCTGTTCTGTTTCAATGGCTCCCATCAGCTGCAAGGAATGACTGCTTGGAAAAAGACAACTGACTGAAGTTCTTATGCTGCAAGAGATACTGTGACCTTTGCCAAGCCATGGTTTGGCCAGTCCCCACCACAACCCCCCAAACGAATCCTTTATCAGGGCCTACTCACTTATTTCTTGTAAAGAAGAAAATAAAGGTTTTTCACTCACCACCCTTGTTGTTATTTTCTGAATCTTTTTCCCAGAAATATCAGCCCTGCTGTTTTATTAAATCATGAATACATAACCAAAGTACTGCCAGCAAGCAACAATTATTCTGGTGATTTTTCAGTGGAACATAATATTTCAGTATGGAAGAGATGCAACTCTCCACTCTACAGTCAGAGGTTTTCTTACCAGTGATTCTGTTCACCTTCTTTTTGGTCAGATTCCCAGCAATCCCAGCAGCATGGGCACCTAGGCTGTATCCCAGCAAGTGGAGATTGTTGACAGGATAATTGAATTCCTCCTGCAAAAGAGAACAATTTGTTTAAAGTTCAAAACCAAACACAAAAAACTAAGACACAAAATAACATGTTTTGTTCATAGTGGGATTTTTGTTTGAGCCAAGAATAACAGAAGAAACACTATACAGTGATCATAATTTTGTGCCATTGTAAACTTCATGACCTAACTAATTTATGGCCAAAATCAAAACTGAGAGGAATGCAAAATAAAGGACAGAACACAGGGCTGATTATTTTATACAGGTTTTCCGCCACCCTCTCCCCACCCATTTCTGGATCTCCCAAGGCAGAGCACACTTCCAGTTCCCAAGGACTGGCTGCTGTGTAATATATAGGAACCTGTCTTTCATACCTACCTCTCACAGAGCCCTCAGAAATACTCTGGGCCCACAGGACCCCACAGACCACAAGGTAAAATCTCTGGAACGCAGTACAAAAGGCCTCTGAGTAGGAGATAGCCAGTAGACCAAAGCTGAAATTTTACCATTCCCGCAAAACTACTGTCTGCAAGAGTTTAACTCCATCTACCCAACAGGAGATGAATAATATGGCTGCATCATTGCTGTTTTGTCTCCTATGACATTATGTAGAATGTGAGACATGTCTCCACGTCTTACCTCCATCCAGTCAATAAATGTAGCAACATCCTTCCCCACCAGCCTGGTGTAGGCAGCCGACACCGGGTAGTGCTGCTGAGCTCGAACTAGCCAGTCGACCACAATGACGTTTGAGTCAGGTTCCCTCTTGTACAGAGCATCCACCAGCTTCGGGACCCAACTTTCATACATCCCTGTCACCTGTTGGTTTTGGTGATTTCAATTAAAATAGGAGATATATTAATATATCTGCGAGACGCTTCTGCACAGTTTATCAGAATTGTGGCTAAAAGGGAGATTCCCCCCACTTTGTCTTACCGTCCACCCGTGGATCACCACGAAGGTTTTACTGGTATGATTGAAGTTGCACTGTGCCAGGCTGTTCACCTGCCCAGGAACCAGGTAGCAGACATCCTCATCGGGCTCTGCAGGCGTCCGTAAGGAAAACTTGCTCTCAATTCCCTCAAAATTGTTTTTGTCTTCTGCTACAAGAGCACAAAAAACATAGCAGTGTTTTAGGAGTACTAGGACAAAATCAGAAGGCACAGGTGCAATGTTGGAGAGATATTTGGAACAGTCAAGAAACGGGACGGGTGGTTTTCATTTCCTACAGCACTCAATGGACACACAACAGCCGTGTAAAGGGGAAATCAAAGGGTGAAAATTGCCCCCCTTCCAAGGTCCTGCTAAAACAGTAAGAATCTGCTGAGCCATCAGAGAGGTATGAATACATTTTGAGAGTCAGTATTTTCCCCATTATATTAAGCAGGAAACCTCTTAAGTATCACAAGAGTACAGAAAACTGCACACGACAGTCACAGTCATCCAGGAAAGCAGAGAGTTATTACCATACTATTACATATTTTGGTGGTGTATCTTCCACATCACCTCACCAATAATCATTGCCTAACAAGGCCTTTTATAACTCTGTGTAGTTGCAGTGCATTAAAAGCTGTGAAGTCACCACTTCATAAAACAAAAAGTCACCACTGTTTGTTTTACAAAATACTAGTTTTAAGTTTTGACCAACAAACAGCAGGTGAGAAGACCAGACACCCATCAGAGAAACTGAACTAGCAAACTAGCAGTCTCTTTTGGAGTACATTTTCAGGTCATCTGATGACCTACAGAAAAATAAGCTGCAGAAAAATATCTTCCTCTGCCTGAAACAGAAGGAAGGAGGGTGGGGAAGGAGGTGCTGATCTTGTACTGGTGGTAACAAAGTATATTGTGGCCTGCAAAGATCACTCCCTCCAACTTCCAGCTTCAAAATTTAAGTACTCATTTTCCTGCTGAGACAGAGAAGTGACTTTAGGCTTCATACTCACCATTTCCTTTGGGAAGAAACTTAAATGTCTCCTCTTTCTACGTCTGATTCAACTCCTAAATGCCTCTATGTATAGCATTATTAACATTTCCTCCCTGTAATTAACATTTCAAAACCCAGGCCCCAGTTTGGCAACTTGAGTTAGGCAAATATTGATTGCCTGTTTTTCAAGTGCAGCTGAACTTAGGCCAGCTCTGTCCTGCTCAGCACTGTCTTTCCTGGTATCAAGACCACCAACCTTTCACAAACTCCTAAACACACATTAATGAATGGCTCTGAGCCACCACAGTGAACACAAATGGACAAGATAAGGTCCTTATGCTAGGCATGCAAAACAGATTTCCACTCCCTTTTCCCATTGCAGAAGAGGTTTTCTGTGATAATTGGTAGATTTGCATTTCCTGCATAAATGCATCACTCAGGTGATAAATAATTAAAAATTCATTTTTTTCCAAAACAGTTTTTCTGGTCTTCTCATTCAAGCTACCAGACACAGCACACATTGACCTCATCTCAGGGAGCTCTAAAAAGTCTAGGAAGTTCTTGCTGTGCTTGGAGGGTCACAAGAAATCAGGGTCTAACCTCTCTCATCAGGTGTAAAACCAGCACAGAGCCTTGCAACAAATGCTTATGTAGCAGTCTCAGAGAAACTTGTCAGCCACAATCAATGGCTTAAAATTGCCCAAGTTCAGCAGGATTTCTCACCTGTCAAAGCAATGCAGGAAAGCAAGAACCATTCACTGAACAGAGGCAGTACTCAGCTTTAGGTTTTGACCTTGACTGTGCTAGGCTGGCTAGCTAATCCAGGATAATTACACTGAGGGCCCCTTTCCTGCCTCCTTCCTCCTAAAGAAAAGTGTTTTTCATAAACCTTACCCGTCCTTCTACCAGTACAAGCATTCACATAAAGGTAAATATAACATTTTACCCACTAATGAAATCTAAATTTACCAAACTAACCAAATGTTTCTGCATGTTCAGAATTTCATTTTGTCATCAACTGACAGTATAAAACACTTTTTTGGAAAAAATCTTTAGACCTGTATTATTTACTTTTTATCCAAGAAAAGTCCCAAAGGCTGGTTGGTTAAATATCAGCTATAACTTTTAACTCAGCTGCAAGTGTAAAGCCTTGAAAGGAACAAGAACAGCTTTCAATTGTAAGGCATACAATGCTAGGACTTTCAATTATGTATATTCCCTCCTAGTACAGGAAGGCAAAAAAGAATAGTCCACCTGCTCACTAGTTAATAGTGCTTCCTTTCATACCTAGATATCATTTCCCTTCTGGATTAAACTTATCTGATAACCATCCAAAATCTAAATTACATTGATATCCTGCCTTGTAGTGTGTTTTCAATTACAAACACATGCTAGAATTTGCATGTAAGTTCAGACCACAGCTCCTTTGGAAACAAGCTCATAGGAACCTTACAATTCAAAGCGTACTACACTTAAGGGTACACTTGGAAAAGTGCACCAAGCTTAGAAAGACTGCAGTACAGTGGCACCTGCCACTGAAGATGTGCTAAGTGCTTCACACATATTTGTGTGTTTTAATCTTAAAATCTTTGATGGGGATTTGAGAACAGAAAATCACTGAGATACAGTCACCACCAAGAAAGAAGCAGCTGCAAAGCAACAGCCCATGAGTTAGGGAAATGGCAGGCAGCCACTTTTCTCATTTTACTATGTTGTATGAGGATTAGAAAGTCAGAAGAAATTACTGTTATCATCTTATGCCCACAAAAAGTGTCATGTTATCTTATGTCCACATATGGTCAGTTCCCAGCAGGCAAGATACCCTTTGGATGAGGGAAGTGTGTGTGTAGTGGAGTTTATTACAGACTTCTTCATCAAGAAGCTTCCCTCAGAATTTGCCTGAGTTTGGCTTTGCAAATTCCATACAGCTCAGAGCAGAAGATATCTTGTCTACACCTAATGTTGTCCTGCACACATGCTGCAGTACCACCTCACATCCCAGCTTCTGCAGAATACAGGTACACACAGTCTGCACGCACTTACCACACAGACCAACACCTGCATGTACCATGCTTTAAACCTGAAGCAGAGAAGTTCAGCATATCACTTCAGAAAACAAGCACTTCCCACCTCATTGTATTTCTTGGTCTAGTAAAAAAATTATTCAGAATCAAACTTTGTCCTTCATAGACTTTTGCCACAGACCTTTTCCTCACAGATTTAAAGGGAGAAGTCTCCTTGAATCATGTCCTGAGCCAGTGAACCATTGGGCCTCATTCTTACAGTCTTACACAAAGAAGTGCAAAGACAGCCAATGTAGTACACACTCACCACAGTTTAGTTAATAGGATGTTTTAACTTAAGTTAATGAAACCATGGAAAACCCCAAAACAGGTAGTTTTCAGCACGTTTCTGAAAGGTGGGCAGAAATTGATCTGAATTAAGACCACATTTTTCATAATGTAGATACAGAAATTAAATATCAAGAAATACACATACATCCATGTTGAGATACTGAAGTAGCTTTTTATGACAAGAATGCAAGTCCCATTTCTAAACAAGGCCTTTGAATAAAACAGACTGGAAGTAAACACATGCAGAAAAAAAAGAAATCCATGCTTTTGCTAAAATCTACACTTTTCCAGAAATAGTTCAGCAAAGGTACAAAGGCATGTGTTGTGTATTGCCAAAGCTTCCAGGCACACAGTTACAAATACAAGCACCTGTTGCAAAATAAAGTTTTCTGTCTACTGCTGTGTGCTCATAGTTAGCATGACCTACAAAGGTATTATTTAGGGAACTGAAGCAGAATTAAATGACCAATTCCAGAAGGAAGCTGGCTTTTCAGGCTGCATCACCAAAACTTCACCATTTTGTCATGCTATACAAAGTTTTCTGATGCTTTTCTTACATGCCTACTTGCACAATATGAGTTTCCATATTTAAAAAAAATAAAAAGCTGTCCTATGCAGCAAGGTATTGAAAACCTCACAGAACTCAAAGAAAGTGTGTGTAGGGGGGGAAGCTTACAAACTGGGAAGTCAGTAGTTTTGTTTTTCTTGTCCAAAGTTTGTGATACTTTGGACTTGCAACTTGTGAAATTCCGTTCAGTTAGGGACTCCTATCAATTATCAATTTTGAAAGCATCCAACTGACTTTAGGCATTCTGACACACCAATCAAGAGAATTCAGTCTCAAGTTTCTTTCACAGGAAGCCCAAGACAACTTGGCTTGATTGTGAAACTGTTTACCACTGGTCAGCTGGGTGGGGAATGTGAGTCTTGAGGAAGTAACAACATCTGGAATATTAATCAAAAGTTAAACTGCCCACATCACGCAGGTTGCCAAAATATGATAACAATGCATTTGCCAGAATGAGTGCACCTAAGGTATGGTTTTAAAAATGGAATCTTTGATAAACAACTATTTCCTAGCATTATGCACTCAGAAATGGAAATAGTATTAGCTAGGTGCAAAGATCCTTAGAAATTACACTGCTAGACTGTGCCTTCTATAGCCCACAGAGGCATGCCTGCACACATGCACAGCAGCAAACATCTGCACATAGCATCAAACATTTACCAGCTGTAGTTAACTGGGCTAAATCTTCCCTCAGCCTACAATCAGCATTAGGAACACCCATCAATCATTCATACTGAATTCCTAAGAGTTTTCTGAAGCAAACTCAGTCACCTGTAGTAAAGGGCCTATATCACAGAAACAGTTATCATTTAATTTGATCTACACTACAAACTGAAAGCAGACTATTGTGTGTTGCAATCCCAAGAAAACTACCTCACAAGTCAGGTTACTGTTTAACCTTGCTGCAAAAATATTACAACTTCACGTTTATTTATGTATTCCTCAATGGCAGAGCCCTGAGAGTACGTTCTGCTTCACTTCCCAGGTGGGGCCAATGGAAAGAGCAACACCTTTGGAAAGCTACTGGGCACAAGTTCAGAAGCTAAGTAAGAACCTCCCAGCTCAAGTTCTGCAGCTGGCAAACTGCTGTTCTCTCACTGTACACAGGGGTGCCCACCCCTCTCCGTGGTCCTCCCTGACAAACCTTTACTCAGCTGCAGCTGGGACACTCGAAACTCAATCCATCAGTCACACTGAAATATCTAGAATGCTGAAGACAAAATGTAACCACTGTCAGACTTTGCAGTAATACAGAGGGGTAAGGATGCATGAGAAAGTCCTATCATGCAAGTACTTCTGCACAGAGGAGATTACAGCAAACTTTTAGGAGTGCTAGTGATCATGCATCTCAAGCATGATCAATCTCCATCATCAATCAATCTCCAGCACAACTTGAGGCCTGAGAGCATCACCTCTGTGCTTTCTCAAAAATGCATGTTGTTTCTTGAAAGGCCAGGCCACAGCTGCCCTGGTCTGCCTATCCCAAACACAGTGTAAATATGCTGACTCTGGATTTACACTGGTAAAAATAAGGATCTGAATGTATTTCTAGCAATGTTTTTATCTTTTCCTGAAACACCACCGTTTTCTTCACCTAGAAAGTCTTTTTTTTAATGTTGTTTTTTAAATACTCTGGATTCCTGGAAGGCTGGATCATGTGTTTGCTATGGTTTTAAAAAACTTTTTACTGTGGTGTGCATGGAAAAGTGTGGAACTAAAGGCTTGAATTGCTTTAGGATGAACACACAATCTGCTTTCATATAACCTATTCCTGAGAAGAAATAATGAAATTATTATTAAGTCTGTGGCAAATCAGTTCCTGCAGGGATGAAAGCTTTCTCTGGGAAGACAGTTATTTTACTGTATAGAACTTGGATACTGTGATGAAAATTGGTTTTGATTGTCTGTGGTGGCACAAGATTGGATTCAAAGCTAGAATACATTCCTTTTGCTGTACCCTAGCACCCCATCCTCTTACTTTTGAATACTTCCCTTCAGCTTCCTTGTACACAAAGAAGTAACAAAGGCACCCACAGCAGAAAAAAGAGCAGTTTATATATTCCAGTTTAGGATGACAAAGCAGCTGTACGAGCTACAGCCACTCTTTCTTCTAAGGCCAGAAACTTTTAAAGACAGACACTACATGTGGGAGATCAGTGTAAGAAAGTAAGCCTGTGACAGGGCACTGCTAACAATATTTTAAGAGCTTTTTTTAAGCTTGAGGAGTAGTGGTCTCCTAAGGCTAGTCGATTTGTTAATAACAGCTTCAATTACATTGTGATTAATTGAGAGAGCATTAGTGAAAATCTAGCACCAGTTGCACATCTTCCACTTCCTCTAGCTTGGACAGGATGTCTATGCACAAGTGCAGGTACAACAGGCAGAGGGCAAACACAGCCGTAAGTGAACCCAGAGAGAGTAAATAACTCTGTTCACTTTTCCCCTAGTGGATCCTGCTCATCACAGGCTTAGCTGCAGCTCGAACACATTACCACGATAACGATGAAACTCAGCCTTGCCTTGTCTAGGATCAAGAACTGTACGAAGCTGGGATGCTGGGATGGATGAGTCCCACAGAGGAGGAAGCCGAGGGACCTTACCGTGGTGCTACTGCTGTGCAAATCCCTTGCTGGGGCAAGGGACTCTCGGAAGCCACCTTTTCTCTGGGAAAAAAACACATCCCAAACCTCAAAAGGACACGCCACCAGCCCGGCAGGTTGTGCCTGAGTTTCGGCTGGGAAACAGGCTCCAGGTCTCTCCTAACAGGATGGAGGTTCCCCCGGTGTCGCTCTCCAGCGCCGTCCAAGCCCACCCCGCGACACCCGTGTTCCGCAGCACCCCAAGCTCCCCGGGATAGCTTCACAAAGGAAAGACTGCAAACTCCCCTTTCCCGCCAGGCCGGCAGCGCTTCCCCCATGCCCCCCGCTCCCACAATCAACAGGCAGGCCCGGCAGCTCCCGTGCACCCCGAGTCCCGTGCGCGCCCCGGGCGCCGTCCCGGCCCCCCGTCCCGGGACTCACCGCCGCCAGCAGCCACGAAGCGCAGGCAGAGGCACACGGCGGCCAGGAACGCCTTCCTCCACATCTCGCCTCCTGCCTCGGGCACCAAAGTTTCGGCGCGAAAAGAAAAACAAAAAATTTTTTTAAAAAAATAAAAACTAAGTAAGTTTTTTTGGCCTAAAAACTTAGGATAACTGAAACAGAAGTGCGGCGCCGAGGCGCAGCGATGGACAGGGCAGTCCGGGGAGCGCCCAGCACCACCGACACTGAGCCCGCCCGCCCTTAAGTCCCAGGCAGTATGCAAATATGCAAATAAGCATGCAAATATGCAGACGACCCTGTGCGCCCATTGGGTGCAGGGGGGCGGGGCGGGGCCGGCGCTGCCCGGGCCGGGCGGGG